>BHFT01021364.1:0-34708 GCA_004320025.1 Laticauda laticaudata
TTCCGCATCCGCTTTGCATCCTCCCTGCGTCCTCCCCGCGTCCGTGTTATCCGCTCCGGTTATGCAAATTTTTGCCGCTTTTGAGAGCGGATAACAATGGATGGAACATTTTGCTCATCCGTTGTGTCCTTTTTGCGTCCGTTGGCTGGTGTGACATGGGCTTTAAGCTCTCACTGGGTTGTCAATAAGAAAGACATGCAAAAGTTGGAGGGAAAAAAACTAATGATAGTTTTATGAGCTTACAATGAAAGAATGCATCAATTGATGATCGGTAAAAAGTCTGATAATAATTTAGGAACAGCACTGATATCTATACATTTTTAGGACCTTTTTATTTTGAAAGGAAGTACAGAAATATGTAAATAAGATCCTTATAACAATCTTCATTAGTTAAGTGTTATGAATATATGGAAGATGTTGACTGATGCTTGAAAGTTAAATAATTATTTTTGTTAGTTTCAGGTGACGATGGTTCTATTAAATACTTCTATTATTTTGACTCATTATTTCAGCCCAAAACTGCCAAACCAAAAGGGGGGGAGCAGGAAAAGAAAGCGATCCATCCTTACAGCAGAAAAGCGGCTCAACTTACAAAAGAAGCGCACAAACAGGTTAAAAAGGAAAAGTAAGTTTTTATATATTTTCTGATATTGAATGGTGTCTGGGATATTCTTGCTTTAGAAATATTGATGGCTCAGCTGTTAAAGATGCTGAACTTATTAGTTAGAAAGCTGCCCCAGCTCCCGCCTATTAGTTTGAAAGCATTCAAATGCAAGTAGATAAATAGCTACCACTTTGGCGAGAAGGTAAGGATGTTCCATATGCCTTGGTGTATAATTATGCTGGCCACTTAGCCATGAAAGTTATCTTTGGACAATATAGGCTTTGGACAATAACAGCTAGCAAATGAAGATGCCCCTTGGAATCAGATACAACTGTCAGGGGAAACTTTTACCTTTATCTTTCTAATCGGCAACTTTTTAAAGTGTGTATTAAAAATGAGATAAACATATAAGCACAAATGACAGCAAACCATTCCTGTCCAGTTCTAAGAGCTTTCATCATTTGCAGTGATATTGACCATAATTGATCTTACTACCGTGTTTAACTGAAAATAAGACTTGGTCAGAGGCAGAAGGCAGGCGATTCTGACAGCCCTCACCGAGACGCAGGCAAGCTGAAAGACGCAAAGACCAGTCTTCTGCGGCCACCCATCTGCTCTAGCCCACTAACAGTTGGCTTTCCCACACCTCATATGGTGCATCTGGATCCCCTGCCTTTCCTCATGCACTTCTGCCTCCGTCTGCTCCTGGTGCTACGGCATAAAGATGAGCATCCCACAGCTGCCTGCCACTCCAGTCCAGCTCTTGGCTTTCCTGCAGCCTACATGGCACATGCAGATTGCGTGTCTTCCCCCACCTCTACCTTTGCCTGCTGCTTTGACAGGTAACCAACTCACCTGCACTGCCTGGGTTGTGGCTGCTGCTGGACAGAGTCGGCACCCATGCGCTCCCCTTCACTAGGACTTATTTTTGGGCAAGGTCTTATTTTCGGGAAAACAAAGTACAAGTATACTCTATTTCTGAAATTCTTTTGTTTTGATCATATGGCATACCCAAAACTTGCATCATGCATGCCCTTGGATTGTCTTGAATAACTGCCAAAAACTGATCTTGCTGTGATCAATTAATTGGTGGAGACTAGATCATTGATTTTCCACTGGAACTAAAATTTTAAAAATCTAGTCTGTAGCAATGTCACTGATAGAAATGCTTTTCTCCAGCATTCCTGATCAAGATCAATGACAAGGAGAAGTTAATATGCGTGTAACCCGAAGGCCAGGAATTTACAACTGAAATAGAATTCTTTATAATATTGATGCAATTTCTGTGTAAATAATCTTTAGTATTAATAGTACAATGCAGTACAATATTAATAAAACCTTCACTTTGAAACCTATTTTTAGATTACCTTTTTACTGGTGATTTAAACAATTTGGCTGTAGTGTTTTGGGAATAAAACTGATAGCCACGTAAAATGTATTAGAATTAAACCTCTGGTTTATGATAACATGAGATATTGATGTCCTATAGTTTATATTTGTCAGAGACTTTGGTGCAATATGCAGTATTTAGTGTCAGATCTGTCGAAGTTAATCTTAAATTAATGCAGAATGGGCTCCTAATTTTCTGTTTCTCCTTTTCTTCCAAAGCATTTGCTATGTCATCATGTGCTTTCTGTTCATTTAGCATAAAAAGAATCTCAATGGTATAATAAAAACACACTTTGTTCCTGTTGCTTTGTTCATCTCAGTAAGAGATCTTGTACACATGCAGGAGTTTTTTTTTCCAGCCTTTCCTGAGAATTTCAAATGAGAAGAGGTTTTTGACAGGTCACTGTATCTTCACACAGCAGATAGGAATGGCTTTTTTTTTTTTTTTTTGCAGTAAAATAATCTGCTCAGTATTTCAAAAATGTTCTTTTCAGTTCATTAATCTAACTTTCTGATCTTGTCAGTTGTCTAATTCTGCAGAACTCTTAAGTTTTGAGGCACTATTAATGAGTCATTTGTTCATTAGGGGTTGCTGGGAGTAATATTATAGAAATATGCCAGTGTAATATAATTACATCATAACTCGATGTAATAAATAAATGTACAAGTATAAAGTTTACCTTATTTATTTGTGTTATCTTTATCTAAGATGTATGGAAAATAGATCATGCTTAAGTTATACTTTTATAGGAATATAGAGTATTTAAAGGATTCACAAACTGGAATTCAACAATACTGTCACCAAGTCTCTCATCTTAATCACTTTATAAAATAGTAAAATGTGAGTTAGATGGTTGCTTGGGGTGCTTTTCAGATGTGTTAATATCAGATTTTGTAATCTCAGAGCTTTTGTATGCCATCGGGAATAGCTTAGTGTTATAGCAGATGTTAAAATATATATTGTAAACATCTTTATGTGTAATCCATCTGCTTGCCATTTAGGGTTAAGAATTCACTTGGTAAATAAAGTAGATATTTTCTTTGCTAAACAGATTCCATCTCTTTCTGAAAAAAATGGTTCATATACTTCTGTTTTACATATAAATGAAAGACAGGTTTTTTTTTAAATTAATTCTTGTATAGTTTCTTCAATTTATATACTTTGTTCAATTGGCTGTACATATTTTAGAAGTTAGATTGTGCTATTGTAAATACTAAATATGTCATGAAATTGCAAAGAATATAAAGTTATTAAGTAAATACATTGTACGTGGTTTTTTTTTTTTTCAGATTGAAAAATGAAAAGGCTTTTCGGCTCAGCATTGTGGGTATGATTTTGTAAAATTAATTTTTGTTGCATATCTTTAAGTATGTCCTTGGAAGAAGTTCTCACCAATGGTAATATTTTTTTTAACTTTATGTCAACTATGTACTTGGTTTAATATTAGGTATCCTATTCTACTGTTACTTGGAATTTTGGAATACTATTTCTTTTATACAGTTCTGATTTGTTTATTAGTATGTTCTATAACATTTGGAAGTTTTGTGTAATTCATAAACTTTCTTTAAAAGAGAATATTAATCACAATTTAATAGTTATTTACTTTTTATCTTTAAACACAAAACATATCTTTGAAATTGTGCATGTGAGAAACTAAAGAAATTTTAACAAACATAAATATTCTTCATTAATAAATAAAAGCATTTATTACATTTACATCTTTAATTCTTTTTATAAATAACCAGATCTACTTTTTTTTTCATTGTTCTGGCAATGGATAGTACACTAGCTGGCTTTAAAAAAAAATATTTCAGATAGGAGGACTTCTGGTGAAAATATGTGTTAGACATCTCCAAAGGAGTGGACTTGACGGTCAGCCCATCAACCAATTCTGCCTGACAAAGTTTTTCTGAAAAAAAGGAGTGATTGTAATATTATCCACTTATACTTGCCACAGATGCTTCTTGTTAGTAGATTGCAGGAACAGAGTTTTTGTGGTTGGCTCAGGAATTGAGGAGCAAAGAGTTGATGGATGCCAGCTAAGCTCTTATCTTATATATCCTATGTGCAAGCAAGGCTCACCGAGCCATGTTTCTTAATCATTTTTGGAAATTGCTTTTAAACTGCTTTCTTGTAATCATTAAGAATCTATGCAATTACACATGCAACCTTTAGCAAAGGAAGTTTTAAATATAAAATTAAGACATATACAGCAAAAGGCTGATTGAAACATCAATTTTGGAAAATTACAAATGGATTCAAGATCCAGATGAATTTGAAATAAGATTTTTGAAATTAATTAATTTTAATTTTCCTTTCCATGGGGAAATTCAGTTGTTTTGAATTCTTAAAAAAAGAAACATGAAAGGATGGGACTTTGAAAGCTGGATACTAAAGGGAATCAGAAAGAACTAAATATTACAATTTAATAAGAGGAACACATTTGATTTACTAATAAAAGAATATTTAAAAAGTACTTTAACATTAGATAAAGGGTATTTTAAAACAATGGCCTCACAAATGTCTGGCATTATAGATAGACTTGTGTTTAAAAAAGGTTATGGAAGAGGAACAAGTTTTACTGGACAAGAATGAATGATTTAAAAGTGGATTTTAAAAATGACAGGCTAAAAGAACCATGTGGAAAAAAAAATGCTACACTGGATATCCAAATGAAATTGGCTGGTGTCTTAATAATTTAAAGGAGATAGACAAATAACAAATCAAAAGAGTGACCTGGATAACTATTCCAGATGTGATCTACAAAAAAAGCCTTATTAAAGTTGGACATGTGGACTCTCGTATCAGGTAAACATTTAAGCAGGATTCTGTTTCGCAATCTGCCCAGCGATTGGGCAATTGTAGCAACATTTTTGGGGGTCTTTCAGTTAATTCTCCATTGGGTGAAGAAATTACAGCTGAAGCACTGAAATAAAACAAGCCTTTAAATCAGTCATAAAATAATTTACAGACAAGAAAGGTGAGGATTTTATCATGACCATCATAATCCCAGGCCTGAAATTAAAACTTGATCTCAACACATTCAACTAGAAGAGGACTGAAAAGAAGAATGAGGAAAAAAACTTCCAAAAACAATAAGAGGAAATATTCTTTACTCATCCTGGAAAATGCTTTGAAGGTGTTTTGGGGCAAATTCTTGATTGAAATCTTGTCAAAACTTTTGTATCTTCTGTATTTACCCTTATTTTGAGTTTGTAAACAAATGGCATCTAAATTTTTAATTTGGTATGTGTTCAGATTTGCAGAAATATGCATTTTGTATAATATAGAAGTATTACTTTACTTAGAAATTCACTGGAAAACATTGGACAAGGAAATCACAAAAGTTTTACATATAACTATGCTTTATCATTTGCACGCTTATTGTCCCATTTCTCTTGGGTTGTCTTTAATCCTAAAAAAAGTATATGCCAAGCATTTGAATTACCTACCTTACAATTGTATTTTTTTCTAGAATAAAATTTAGTTCTTTTCTGTCAACGCATTCTATAAATTTATGTTTAAATTGTGTAGAAAATATGGTTCATATGCTCTTTCCTTGTAAATGTTGTAGGGATGTGAAATCTAGGTTTATTAGTCCTTTCTTAATAAAATATCCTGGAAAAATGAATAAACGATATATGATCTTTTATTTGACAGTAATGTCAAAGGCCTAATTGAAACATGCTAGTTTTTAGACAGTAAGTAATGAGCACACGAAAGGAAATTTCCAATAAAACTAACTTTAGTTATTTTATGGGATTAATCATTTAGTACTGTATTGTTTTACATTTTTATTAATATTAGAAGGGAGCAAACATGAAAACAACTTCAAAGATGGGACAGAAATCTGTATGATACATTTTTGGTTTTGTTTACATTTTTATAGATTTTACAAATATCTGTTTTGATACATTCATTGTACATGTAGAAATATATAACTGTATGTGTAAATTTGTGCCTATATTAAACAAACTTACTTCAAAAATCATATATTTTTTTTCATACACATGTGGTATTTTTTTCATAGTTTAAGTGGTTCTTTGTTTTTAAAAACAATATTGGTGATCAATAGCTAAAATAGATTTTTAAAATGCATTGGGCTCATTAATGATTTGGAATAATTAACATTCCTGTGATATTTAACAGAAATATTGAATATCGCAATGAACTAAACTTTTGTTTTGCTCTTTTTTTTTTTTTTGTAGGTGAAAAATTGCTTTGGTTTCAATGTCACCTTGATCCTGACAAAATGGAATACACAAAAAAAGAAGCTTCTGAATTAGTAGAAAAGTAGGTTTATAGCAAATCTTCTGTGTTTGGAACAAGAATGTTAAATTAATGTTCATAATTTTACCTGCTTGGTATGTTTTTCAAAATCAAAACAATACCCTGTTCTGTGTAGTTGCATTAGAACATCTGTTGACATATACATATTTAATACTTACTCATACAATGTAATTTTAACATTTCATTTATATTAATTATAAGTAATTAGACACAGTTAAATTAACAATTCTAATCTAATTGTTTCTCTAGAATAATACATATTTGTTGTGTACTATTTATAGGCAACTACTGAAGACACTTTTACACTCAAATATCCTGTTTCTAGATTTTGTAAATTGTTATTTATTTTAAATATGAGCTGAAATTAAAAAGTAACTTTAGTTTGAAACATACACAAAGTAGTTTGAGAGAATATATACTTTCTGCTTTTTAAAAATCTTTTCCTGGCTAAAGAAAGCTCTGCTATTAATTATTTTGTCAGTCAGATTGCTGTTTAAAATTTGGATGGTTGATGACATGAAAAGAGAAGAACCTCTTATATTCTTAAATATTTTCTGGGGCAGTTTAAATGTCTGTGTTTTTGTATGTATTCTTTATTCTTTTAATATTCAAGATTTAGTGTTTCTAAATAATTGAAAAGTGTTACTTAAAAAAATAATGTTCATAAAATGACAGTTTACTGTGTTTTAGTTATTTGCAGCGATTTCGTGATGAGTTGGAGCAGATCGAACTGCACAATAGCATTAAAGGAAGACAGTCTAGACAGCATAGTTCCAGGGAAACCGTAATCAAGCAGACTATGGAACGTGAAAGACAACAATTTGAAGGCTATGGCATAGGTATGCTGTGCTAAAAAGTAATGTTATTAAAACGTGCCCCAAATATAAGAACTCATAAAACATTCCTATGTCTGTTTCAGTAGTTGCCATAAAAAAAGGAGGGGGAAGGAAGGAAATCTGGAAGAGCAGTGCAGCAATTTGGAAACGAAAGTACATTCCAACTCTTACCTTTAAAAGATTGTTACTAAAATACCAGAGTTTTTGCCGGCAAATATATTTAATTGGAGAAAGTGAATGATAACACCCAGCCTGTGAACATGCTCAATTGGAGAATCTGGTTTATATGATGTTGGGGGGGGGGGCACAGGTGATTGTAAATTACGTATGTCAAAGTTGGCTTCATACAGGGCAGTTCCAGTATGTCGCCTCTAATGAATCTTTTGAAGTTTTTTGAAATTTGTCTCGAGAATCATGATTTAATTAGAGTGATTATTGGAATCCTGACACTGCCTAACAGAGCAGTAACGTGTTCCTCTTCTGAAGTAAATAAAAGTTGTTTTCTCATATATGATTCATACTTTATTCTTTGTGTGCTGTTGAACTTTACTTAAGCATGACATTCAAGTACCAGCTTCGTGCAGATTTTAAAATAATAGATGGTCAGTGTAACCTTGTTTCTGATGAACTGATATAAGTTTAGACAAGTTTGTAATTTCTATTCAAACTACCCCGTCCACTTCACTTTTTTTTTTTTACTGTGAAATACTTAAGGAGAAATATTTATTTCCATATCTCTTGATTAACTTGGTTCTAATTTGAGAAAAATGATTTATACTGCTAGGGAGTGTTACTAGAAATGGTAATTTAAGATGAAAAGTTATATTGACTAATAATCTTTAAAATGCATAGTATTTCTATTGTCCTTTATTGAGAAAAAATGACCATTCAGTGGTGTGATTTTTTCTTTCTTTCCCAGTATTTACCATTTCATTAGTTTGTATTATCAGTTAATTATAGTTTTATCTGGAAAAATTATGTGCTTTTTCAAATTTGATATGAAATATTTAAGTAGTAAATCAGACTAATTGATTAAAGTGGCTTTATTGGCTAAAAGAATATCTTTGATATGGCAGCATACAATTTTTTTCTTTGTTGCAAATAGTTTTTTCTCCTGAGAGTATTTAATATAGGTACATAATCTACACATAGACATTCAGAGAAGATAGCAAGAGCTAAGTGTGATAACATTCTTTCTGTCAACTTGAGCTTCTTAATGATTGAAGCCAGTCTGATTTAAATGCAAATTCTCAGTGTTTCTGATTTGTGTAATTTTATGACCTTTTTTGCTCACTGTTGTTTGGTGAACTGCTGCAGTAGTTAAATAATGCAGTTGTTAATCAAATCAAAGGTACTGCAGTTGACAGAAATAATTGTCAGTTGCTAATCATCCATATTTTGATTGCTTGACTGTGGCTGTCATAGTTGTACAAGTACAAGGACTGATCATAATTTACCTGTTTTTAGGGCCATGGTATTTCAAACGGTTGCAAAATAAATGGTTATAAATTGAGACTACCTGTAGCACTATTTTTCCAAATCCTCAGAACAATTAGCATTGATGGCATGATACAACCATAACACATCAGTCAAATGCCAAAGTTTGGGGATATAATTTAACATACTAATATCTTTAACACATAAATAATTCCTATGAATCTACACATTAAAATATTATTCCAAAACTATTTCAAAGATTCAGAAGACCAAATCATATGAATAAATACTTATCAGATTTTTTTTTACATTGTTAACAAAGTGAATCTAATACCATCCTTTTGAATGCATTCTTTGGGATATCCTGTAAATTTGAAATAAGATATTTTGATCTATCAGTTTTAATTTCTAAAATAAGCAAAATAAAGAGATTAGTCTCTTTCAACTACAATAACAAAAGTTCCTTAATCTATTGGTTGATTTAGATTCTATTTCTTTCCACAGAAATCCCTGACATTGTAAACTGTAAACATCTTCGATATTTCAGGTGAGTTATTTTCTAACTATCCCCAAATGGAACAGGCAGGGATACATTACTCCAGCATAATCACTCTTAATTTTTAAAAGAGGACACAGTCTTTTAGTCCGAAGTAATCTGGTATGAACAGTTTGTTTATTTTCCAATGACCTGCATTATATCAGTTTCAACTAATAAAACATTTGGAACATCATATAGTATTATGATTCCTTATGTTATACAGAATATTACTTTACAAAATGGGAATTTATCATTTGAGTGTAAAAAATAATATATTCAATTGACGTACCATAACTCAGAAATAAACTGAAAACATGATAAGTGAAAATTGAGGGTTTATATATTTGCATATCTTTGCCTTTTTCTCTATTTTTAATTTTATTAGGATTAGACTTTTATAAAAATTAAAATGTTATTATTGATGTTACCTTAATTGCTTGACACAATGCCTGGGGAAATCCTATTTAGGTAGAAATCCACCTAGGCTTAAAGCTTGTTTTAAATCAGTGGGAGAAGTAAACATCATGGATAGATTCAGAGAAGCTGTTTGTGAAAAGTGGGCTTATTACATTCCCTTTTTGCTTCATATTATTTTCCAGGAAAAAATAATAATAAATCCTACTAGGAAATACCTAGTTGAAGTTTAGGCTTCCTTGAAATCTGTTTTAAAAAAAACAACCAACAACCCAAGTTCATTATTACATTTGGAGAAGCTGTTAACAGTGGTCTTTTTACATTCCTGTTCTGCCTTATTTCAATTCCTAGGCAAAATACATGATAAATTCTACTGGGATGGAAATCAGCCTGTGATTAGAGTCAGGCTTCCTTGAAATCGGTGTGAAAAACCAACTACACAGATTTTGAGATGCTTTTATGGCTGGAGTTTTTCTTACATTTCCACTCTGCATCTGATTACATGTGGAAGGAAGGAATTACTTTACAGTACATCAGTGGTTCTTACCTAGCCCTTAGTGCATAATCTAGAGAATTTTCCAAGGTTGGCTCATTCAGGTTTTTAGAAGAAGTCAACTGCAGAAACTTTGAGAAAGCAGCGCATGTTAATTTCTGTCCCAAATAACAAAATCCAAGAATTTAATTAATTGAAAAAGATAGGCGGAACGTTGCATTAGCAATTTTTTTTTCTGATAATGCAGTCAAATTTTCTTTTTAGATACTTCCCTCAGGCTACAATAGATAGGATCAATTTATAAAGTAGGTAGAGCATTTTATATATAAATTGGACCCAAAATATTTTGGTTTTTCTTTAATTTGATACGGGAGTTATATTTAAGTATTGTAACCCTATTTTAGAGTATTCATAGTAATTTTCCTGTATTTCCTACATCATAGGAATTTCAGTAAAGTCTTTTGAAATATTTCTTCTAATTAGGGAGCTTTATTCAAGGATTATATTACAAAGATCTTTCTAATTAACGTAAAAATGTTTTAATTAGGAGCAATGATTGATCACCAATATAATAAATATTATAGTTTCCATCACCTAATGCTTGTCATTTTTCTTCCATTTCTACCAGAGACTGGGATGGAGACCTGAAGAAGCTACCAAATATTAAAATGAGAAAGTTATCCAGTAAAGATGTCTGTAGTAGTAGAATGGAGAAGGCAAACATTGAAGCTGGAAATGAATTGCTTGCAGCACAGGATGTGGACTAAAGAGAAATTGCTGGGATATCTGAAACAGATTGGCAAACCAGTATTTTGATTGTCTGTGGCAGCAAGAAATCTTCCTTTCAGTCAACCATGATTACCTGCAGTTCTGACCACTACAGTTTATAATATTGCATTGTCTTTTTAAAAAAATATATAGTGCAGTGTGTGTAAAGGTTATAAAAATACTTGATGTTTCATTGATAGAGCCACATTCTGATTAGTCTAAATTAATCATTCTAATTAGTCCTAAAATGCAACAAAACAACAGATTTAAAGCTCACGAAGCAAAAGTCCGATTTTTATCTTCCACCTCACCTACTAACTTTCCCCAGTTGTTCAAGAGAAAGTATCGATCTGATTGTCATTACAATAGGAGCAAAGTATTTTTAGGGGTGAACTTAAATACATCTTCCCATATCCCATATTTCAAAAATGTAGCAACATTTTTTAACAGTGCATTTTGGCATTATTCCTTCCTGAAGCTGCAGATTGGAAGCATGGTGCATAATATCACTTGAGAGGTTGGGATTAAGAAATGTGGTCTAATTTTGGAGGAGTTACTATTAAGGACTCTATATAAAGCTTAAGATACCTTCCCCCCCTCCCCTTGAATTCTTCAAAACAGTAAACAATGGAAGGAACTGTTTCCTCATTCTCTTAACATTAGCTCTTTTTACAAAAAGCTTTCCTGCTAAGCGTACATAGGTACATAATTGTGTGTTCCAGTCTCTAATTTATTTATAATATTGTGTTGAATTGGAAAGAATAAAATAGAGGCTTTAAAATAAGATTGGAAAGAGTAAAATATGGGCTATACTGTATTGAACAAAGCATACCGATCAGCCTATTCAAGATGCCTTCTTTCTTGGATTTGACCCTTGGGTTCCTTAATTGTACAATAATATTCCATGTGATAAGTTTTAATATTTTCATAATTCAACATTACTAATTTTTGGATAAGCAAATAACTTGATTTCACCAGTTTGGCTTCAGAGAATCTACTAGTGGGCTTTCTACTTCGATATTGATCTCTTTTCAAAACAAAGTTCCTTAACATTGATTTACTAATCAGATCTTGAAGCACATATTCAGGCTACTGAGATGACATTAAACTAACATTCCTGAAGAACGGGGAAAGAAAATACAATCCTGATTTTTTCTTCTTGAGTTAAACATTTGCTCAGGAAAAGGACTGGACTACATTTGGTTTTAACCAGGCCATTTCTCACTTAAATGTCATCCAAAGCACTGAGACTGCTTCTCAGGGCATTTGATAAGGCAATGATATCTTCCTCAAGTTTGAAACTTCAGACTGGAGTTCTGAAATTCTTCAGACTGGAAACCACAAAATGCATAGTATAAATATATAATAAAAACATGATTAATTTCTATTAAAAAAAGAAATAATTTACAGCCACTTAAGAGTCATCTGTTTATTACAAATACAAATTTATTCCACAACAATTAGTTTTCTTCTCGCCCTCCCGAACCTTTTTAATACACGAATTACCCACAAAAGAGAACTGGGTAAAACAAGTAACAAACTTGCAATTCCAATGATTATATACTGTATAATAAAATATTTGCATCATAGATTGCAGTGCAGTTTTCAGAAACTGAAAGATAACTTTCAGATAAACGGGGATCTGTGCAACAATCCAATACTGACCTTTGCTACTGTCTGCTGTCCACCTGTAGCAATTATACCAATAGTATTTTAGATTTATAGCGAGCAGGATGATTTGGAATCAAATGCTGCCTAAGAATAAAACAACCAAACAAAAAATAATGGAATTTTAAAAATTTGTTTTTTTTCCTTAACAGATGAAATAATTCCACATTTTTTCTGGTGTCTGTAATACATTTTAACTGGTACTCATAAAAGGCAGCATCAAAGATGGCACATTGCGAATTGTGGTAAAATATATATTTTTAAATACAATTGAAAGCAGTTTTTTCATACCTGTTTCCATGTGAACCAGGTTTTAAAAATAGCATAATTCCCTAAATTCTATGGAATTAAGCCAAAACAAATCTTGGTTTAAAACTGTGGCTGGCATAATGATAAATTCTAAATCTTGGTATGGGAATCATGTAGACCTTTTCTCCCAGTGCATCATGCTATATAAACATGCCAATATTTCTATGAATCTAGTATTTTACTGGCACTGAATATATGAATAACCAGCCATTTACCTTTTGTCACATGCATGATAATCCTTTTACACAATGTTGCTCTGTATGGGCGCCATTGTATGGGCGCCATTGTATGGTCTCTGCAAAATACGCAGTTGGGCAGCTGACTGCCTGAACTGACAAACATGAGTAGAATGATAAGAAATTCACATTGCAGTATTACTCTGAAAGTGCATTTTTGTTGCATATAAGTTCAGTTCTCAGCTTTTAATGCCATAGTGATCTTCTATGCAAAGCATAGTCACATTTATAAATATTTATAGTTGGAGAAGGAGCATCCACTCCAAATTATAAATATAACCCAAACTATATCCTGATCTATATGTTGGTCAGAAAAAAAAATGCAATCCATTCAGTTTGAATTTGATTTCAGCTTGTGGCCTGACTTTCTGTCCCATTTATCTGCATTAAACTATGGGATCATCCAAACACCACAAAATACTATAATGTCATTTTTTTTCTTTTATCTGAAACAGAGTTATTCAGTTTTCATTTCAGAAAGCTTTCCAGCATCATAATTCTTGTCATATCTATCATACTGTATAATATTAACTTTATGGATAATGCTTTAGATTTCTGACAATGGTAACTCCGACTTACATCAGTGAGAAAATACCCATTTATCTTAATGAAATTAACTG
The DNA here is from genome assembly GCA_004320025.1 of Laticauda laticaudata. Classification (NCBI taxonomy): domain Eukaryota; kingdom Metazoa; phylum Chordata; class Lepidosauria; order Squamata; family Elapidae; genus Laticauda; species Laticauda laticaudata. Next base: position 13,604 of record BHFT01021364.1, read on the forward strand.
CTTTTGCAATTTCTCAACGGAACAAACAAATATAATCATCTCAGGACAAAGATTTTACTCTTTTTTAAAAAAAATTGCAGCATGAATTATAATTCTTTTAGAAATAACCAATTGTAGTTTTTCACCATAAGCTCCCCTTATTACTGTTTTCTTGTATTAACTCACATTACTTGGGCACAACTCACAATACAATCAACAAGCATAACAGTGATAGAAATAAGATACTTATTTTTCTGTAAATATCTTACTTTCTTTAAACCTTCTGGGTAATACTTCCGAAATGGGATGCCAACTTCTTTGGGTCCCTGCAGGTTGCATTCTTACATTGATAGAAATTTAAGTATCTCATTTAATCATACCTCATTTTATATTAATATATTAAAATAATAAGTACCAAATGAACTACTGAATCCTTAACTGTTAAATTCTTGTTTAGAAGTTACTGCATATACATTGTCAATTAAGTTCACACTGAAGAAATATTGTCATAACGTGAAGGCTTTCCACATTGACTTTTTCAAAGCTAACTTTATCTTTAAAACAGCAATGGGCTGTAACTTTTGGGTGGGTTTTTTTTTTCTTTTTGCATATTTCTTACCCTAATAAATAGATACTGGAAATTGTAAAGCCTTTTGTTAACAAAAGTACTCTGGTATCCTAATACTCTGATTTAATGAATTACCCTTTCGAAGAATTGTACAGATGGCCAAGAAATTATCTTAATCTACTATATAAGAATAATTACAAACTAAGTTGCTGCTCCAGATGAATGTAGCAATTTGTCAGGGAGTTTGCTGTTAATTATTTCTGGGTCTATTGTTAACCAAGAAAAATATTTCTAATATTCTACTTTACAAATAGTCAAAATCCATTATTACGTAATAAGCGTGGTTGTTTTTACAGAAATGTTATAGGGTAATCACCTTAGCATTAAGTATCACATTATCAAACAGATAATTTGTGCTTCAATGCATACCTTTATAAGAACCTTAAAAATTTGCTTTGATCTCTCCTCCCCCATCCCCAGTTTACAATAATTAGCAAAAAGACCATAGTAGCAAATACACATAAAGTTTTTTTTTTCTTGTAAACAGAACATAAGTAGAAGTTCTGCAAATGCAGTTCTTTTAAGCCATCAATAGTAGTGTTGGCATGTCCTTTGTTAGAAGTTTTGCTTTTTTATCTTCTTCACTTCCACTTTTAACTACTTAGCAAGAAAGGTGGAAAAACATTTCTGTTACATTTCAGAGGTAATGTGCAGCTTCTTATCAATTTTCCTTTCTATTTTTTATGTTTGTTCTTTTTTTCAAATATACTCTCTGGATTTGATTGTCTTTTTTCTTGTAGCTAACAGAAACATTTCACTTTATTTTCCAAAGAAATGCTACTTCCATCAAACTGGCATGACATCAGAAATAGTTTCTTCTGTTTGCTGACAGTTCGTCTCTGTCTGTGATACTGGAACCACAACAGTATCTTTAATTTCAGAGTTCTGAATGGTGGAAGAATTTTTCTCTTCCAGTTTTTTGGCAGTATCTGGACAGTTCTGAACAAATATCACACGGTTATAAGCCTTCAGCCTTCGCCATAACTGAATGTAGACTTTACATTGCACGTACATGAAGACAAGGCCTCCAGTGAATCCAATGGCTACCACAACCAATTTTGTCCAAAATGGCCATTCTAGGACTCCTTTCCATGAGACAGAGAGAGAAAGAGAGAGAAAGAGATTAATGTTAAATTGGTCAGGACTATTCAACAATCTTCATTTGCTGAGTGGTTCAGAAGCACACTTTTTTTCATATAAAGACAAAAGTTATCTCTTACAGGTAGTCCTCACTTCATGACCTCATTCAAGATAAGAATTTTCACTGCTAAATGAAGTGGTACTTCGGTGAAGGTTCTTGTGACTGCATCATGTAACAATGGTAGTTCTGGTAATTCCAGCTGCAGTTGTTAGGCAAGGACCTCATGCTTCTCTTGAGCACATTCATCTCCACTTCAGTTTTCCCACACTCCCCCATCTCTGCTTTTTTTGTTTCCTTGAACTCTTCCTCTGACAGCTACTCCTGCCATCCCCATCTAACTTTCACTCCAGTTAACGCTTACCATCTTCCTCCCATTTCTAGGTGTGCCCAGCTGAGGCAGCAGCTGTCTCTTTTCAAGGTTGCATGAGGCCTCCACGATGCTGAGCCAAGACCTTCCTTGTCTTGGCACAGACACCTCGTCACCAGTGGGAAGAAGATGATTAAGGCAGCTGGGGGTGGCAGAGGTGGGCAGCAGCAGAATGCAGGGCAGACAAAATAACGTGGGGGAGATAGGTAGATGAGGGGAATGAATGCTATCATAAATTCAGGCAGACTGCCAAGTGCCCAAATTTTGATCATGTGACCATGGGGATATGGTTGTATCTGGCTGTAATTGAGAACCTGTCTTAACTATCACTCAGCACAGTCATAACTTCTAACTGTCAATGAATGGTAGTTATGTCAAGACTATGGCGGCTATGCAGTTAGCAACCATTTGTAAAATTAAGTTTCTTCAGTACATTTTGTTTAAACATGGAAAAGCTTTGCTGTTGAAGTAGAAGAGATTAAAAGACTTAATATGAATAAAAAAAATATGTATCCTGACTATATTTCTGTATGTTCACAGCGTGTTGCTCCCTTTGGATGAGCTAAGGGCAACTGTATGTTGCTTTGCAAAATAATCTGAGTCAGTGATCCTCGTTTCCATGCTCAGGGCAAAGCTGGGCTTTGATTGTTCCTGTGGCTAAATTGTAATGGAACTATTTTTTAATGGCAAGAGTTGTTCTTGCCATTAAGAAATACTGTGACTGACTTCTTCCCATGATGACTGCAGAAGAAATCTCTTACCAACGATTTGCTGGTTTTTTTGCTGCTAAAGCTGGTTCTCTGGAAATGCTGTCCCCTGGATTTGAATGGGAGCATTCAAGAATGACACAGGATGACTTTTGGACCCATTTGAGAAGGAGAATCTTGAAGATTCCAGTTTTTCGGATTTTTTTGTATTGATTATTTTACTTCACTTTTTGCTCTTAAAAGTCACACACACCAAGCCATACCCACAGAACAGGTAGTAAAAAAAATTGAATCCTACCTCTAGTGGAGAGGCATGTAATTTTGGATAAAGATTCACAAAAGGACTCTGATCTGGAAGTTGCAGACCAAAAAGATACCTCCACTGCCAGAGAACTGAGTTGAACACATCTGTCTCTGAATTTCAAGCCTGCATATCCTTACAATACTAGGAATCTGACCAAATGGAAAAGTGACAATTCTATTTTTCTGCAAAGACTGAGGGGAAATTGGAGAATGGATTTATCACACTTAACTAGAAATCAATTATATTTGTTTGGAAGATAGACCCACTGTTTAGACTGAATCTATTATATTTAATTAAACAACAAGAGATGGCATTAAGAAACAGACATGGATATTTGATCCAGGATAAATTACTTTTACCTTTTAGAGCAACTTGTGTTAGATAAAATGCTGTGGTAAACTTTCTACAAGTGGATTACAATAACAGTTTGTTGACAGAGTCTTGAAACCTTAATCTTATCTTTTTTATTATAATTATTGTTCCTGTTAACTATTTTGTCATTAATATAGTATGTAAAAAACAGGTCAATAATTGCAAATAGATGTACTAGTTTAAAAAATTTGGGGGGAGATCAATTTTGCAAGAGGTGTGAACTAATATTATTGTAGTGTCAGTATTAGGGGGGGTTACAAGTGTATACATGTTGGATTTTTCCCCCTTTCTGATACACTTTTTAAATGTCTTGTTATGCTTTCTTTTTCTTTTTTCTTTATTTATTTGGGAGTTTTGTATTTTAATTTTCTTTTGAATAAAATAAAAAAAACAGAATGAAAAAAAAAACCTCCATACTGCATAGATGCAGCTAAAAGTTCTAATCAACTTTATGCTTTCCCTATGGTCTTGGAAAGTAGTAAGTGAATGAAACCCATTCTGGCCAAAGCCAAGATTGGGAAAATCAGTATCTGTGGAGCTGTCAGGTAAGAGCCATTGCATATAAAAAATATAACTTGAAATATGAGAGGCATAATTAGTAAAGAAAATGAATTAAAAAATGAAAAGGAGGAACAGAACTTTGACAGAGACCAAATATATACAAGGGAAAATTATGGATATGGAAATAAGGCCTAAAATATAGCTTAAACAATTTGAATTAGCAATCTGGTGGTTGTTTCATACATATAATTAAAGGAGCAATTAGTGGCTATCAAGTTCCAATTAATGGTATTTAACATACTATTTGTTATGGTCCACTGGTGGCCTGTGCAGCTGGCAGCAGATTCGGACAGTGGGGAGGAACAGTCCTGGAGTCTGGATGAGGGATCTACGTTCAACACAGTGATGGGGCCAGGGCCATCTGAAAGTTATGTGGTGACTCCAGAGCCTCCAAAATCTGACATCAGCGAGCCAGAGGAACAGGGGGAGCCTGTTCCCAGTTTGCACTTGCGCAGAGCTGCCAGAAGGCAAGAACAGTTAAGAGAAAAGGGGCAACTCGGGAGTAAGGCTTGGAGATGGTTGGCCCCTCCCATAAGACATAAAGGAAGAGCAAAGGGACATGAGCCTTTGCAGGAAGCAACTTTGTTTGTTCTGGTCAGTTGAAAAATCTAAAGCTCCATGTTGAGTTTGTGCTCCGTTTGGCCTTGTATTGATAATTGGCAATTTAGTAGCTGGCAGTATTTCAAGGAAGATAAAAGTTTGTGCTTATCAGACTTATCCTGAAGGACTTTGACAGACTTCCATGGGACTATTACAAACTGTTTGGGACTTTTACGGGCTGTGAATGCATATAATTCACAGTTGAAATTTTTTTTTAAAAAGGGTTTTGGGAACGGTGTGATTGTTACTGTCCCAGGAAGCCTTGGTCAGAACACTATTTTTGTTAGGTGACATAAACACAATGGGAGAATATTGAGACCCAGGAATGGGTAAGAATTTTATTTGTTTTGTGAAAAACCTGCCCTGTTCTCCCTGCCTCCCTCTCTCTGTGTGTATTACATACATACATCAATTTGACTGCTTCTGATGAAATGAGACAATGGGTGACAAAGAAGAGCTGCTGAGAATTTGCAGAAATGAATTGTCACTGTATAACTGTTCAAATGTGGTCTGTTTATGGAGTGTATGTAAGATTTGCTAAGTGCTTGTGACAACTGCCTATGCACCTGTCAAAAGGAATACCTGACTTGAATGAATGCACAATTTCTTAAGTGTACCTGGCAAGGAGTTTGGAAGAATTATGTTTGAAATAATACAAGAGGCAAGGAGGAACAGCATTTGGGAAGCACAGTGCAGGTTTATTTTAGGGTGCTCATGTGCAGATTTTTGCTTTTTAGCAGTCACTGAAAAATGTCTGAATGTGAGAAAACATTTATGATTGGCTAGATTTAGTATGCTTAAATTACACAATGTTCTACATCGATACAAATTAAGATGTTGATAACTGAATATGGTAGAACTGTTATACAATAGAAACAAAGCATATCTGAGAATAAATGATACATTTAGTATGGTTTGATTCAAGACTGAAAACAGTAAGTCAAAGTTGTATGTTTGATTATTTACTACTTTTTATGGATTAATTCCTTACAAAATGCTTGCAGTGAATGTGTCTGTACCTTTACATTCCTAAGATGCCATATTTCAGGCTGTGAACCTGAACAATTTACAATGAATGTTATGATACAAAATGGAACATCTATCTGGTGGTCAATGTATGAAAGATCAAGGCAATCTAAGATGAGAAGAAAAATTGGATGAATGATTGTAAATTATGCATATATTCTACTTCTAGCACTTGCTCTAGGGTTTTTTTTTAATCATTCATGCACCTTGTGGAATGCTTACCCAAGATGAGAAATTTTAATTCAATGCTGGTAATAAGTATAGTCTAAGTGTAGTAAGTGTATAGTCGGTTACAGTGAAATGGTTTGCAAAAGCTTCTGTTTACTTTGTTATAAGGCAATGAGAGCTGGAGAAGCAAAGTCTGCAAGTTGGCTATCTATAGCAGGAATTGATGCAGTAGTGGGATTCAATTTTTTTTACTACCGGTTCTGTGGGTGTAGCTTCGTGGGCATAGCAGGGGAAGGATACTGTAAAATCTCCAGTCAGAGGTAATTTGCCGGTTCTCTGAACTACTCAAAATTTCTGCTACCGGTTCTCCAGAACTGGTCTGAAACTGCTGAATACCAGTTCTGAATTAATGACTTAAGTGTTGTAATAAAAATCATCAGGAATGAATGTAGATTGAATACAAAGTGATTCAATGGTGCAAAAGAAATGATTTAAGGGGATTTGATTGTTGTATAGAGTGAAGAGCTAACTGAGTTCCAAAACAAATAAATGAAGAACAAATGAATGGATCACAGGAAAGGAAAGAAAACTTAATCTTATCAGGTCAACTGAAAATGTACAAGTTTCTACTTTTGAAGCAGTCAAAAGGACAAATAACATTATTTCTAGTGGTAGTAGAAAGCCAGTGTGGGTTCGTTATATACACCTATAAATTATTTTGCATTTGAATTTTTTAATAAACTTTTAGAATCAAAAGATGTTTCCTTAAGCAAGAATATTATTTTGAACTCAGATTTGCCTATATACTTTGAATTGTCATTGTTAATCTGTCACTGAAGGTTTTTTCCTGACATTTTTAAAAATGCCACGCACCGTTTATTTGGCACATGGATCATTAAAGAAGAAAAAGTGCACCTTTTAAAATGAAGATCATATGCTTGGTTTTATTAGTGAAAAATATATAAATAAGAACAGAGTGAAAAACAAGAAAAAAGGAATTCTTTTCAGAATAATTTGTTATATACAGAGGAACATATTGATGTATTTATTCCAGTTGGATTCCTTTGTCATTGTTTATTTTATTTTTCTATTATTTTACTTCTATTTACACTCAATTTTTCTTCCTTTTTATTATTTTGGGATGCCTGTTATGAATAAGCCCATGGCGAGATAGAAGACAAATAAATTTAACAAATAAATAAACATGTACATTTGAATTTAATAGTTAAATTTGTACAATCTAAGACCACTAAACTATTTTCTAGCTTTGCTCAACACACTAAATGACCAAACAAGCTGTGTTCACACCATACCTTAATCTACAGAAAACAAACTGATAGAAGCAAAATGATCTACTTCAGTTGTATACCTCTCACTGATTAGATATCTATATCTATAGGATTGTTTTATTTAATAAAGCAAATAATGGCAGGTGCATATACTGTCCTGAGCAGTATTTAGAGTGCTTTCTATAGAAGCTATATTTTCCTGTGGCAAGTATTGTGTGCAGAGGCAAAATAACATTTGATTCTGCAAATAGTTACAGTATACAACGCATTGTACAGAAAGCACATAATCTTTCTGGTTCCAGTGTTTGCATGAAACATACAGGATAATATTTGTACTGCATGATTCTGCTACTGTATTTGTGGTTGGGAACTATATAGGATTATTGATTTATTATTTCTATTTTGATTTCTCTTGCAACTTTCCATCCTTGATCTCAGAAGTTGTCTGACTTTGCATTGATGTACAGCAAGGTTAGGGCTGGTTAGCCTTAGATGAGAAGCCACCAGGGAATAGTAGGTCTTGAGGAAAACAAATCCTGGATGAAGTCAATGGAAAATTACTTCCAAATCTTGCCAGGAAAACTATAGACATGAAACAATTAGGAAATCAACTTGGAGGAAACATATAACTTTTTCTATTCACAGAGTTCGGGAATTAATCTCCTGGAAACACCATCTGCAGGAATCATTAAATACCTGTTTGGAACTACTTATTTGGGCTATAAGAGGTAATGATTTGGTTTCCTGAAAATATAAGGGATATTCTTAAAGTGTTGGATTCTGTGAAAAGAGAGAACATATGATAAGAAAATGTTTATACGATCATTAAAATTATGTAGCTCGAGAACTGATTATATTAAGTAATCAATCTTTATAGAAAGGATACGCAAATAAAACCCACAATTATGTTTTGAGTGTGTGTACTTAGTGAAATACATTTCTAGTGATTCTGCAAGTAGCACAATGTGAAAGTAGGAAATTATCAATACTCACCATTGTCATTGCCTTGCTTAATTTCCTCAGCAGTCCGATCTATCAATACATACAATGACCATACCACACAGGTAATAGCAATAATGTGGAATGTGACTGAGCAAATAATTTTTCTTCTTTCGCTTGTTGTCATCTGCAGTTTCTCCCACTGCAAAGTGGAAAAATGGGTTGACAAGACTTCTAAGAAAGTAGCTAATATCATTTTTTTCTGCAATGAGTTGCAAAGCAAATAACTGGCACTCAGGTACAAACTATACAGGTGAAACTCAAAAAATTAGAATATCATGCAAAAGTTCATTTATTTCAGTAATGCAACTTAAAAGGTGAATCTAATATATGAATAGACTCATTACACCAAAGCAAATAAGTTCAGACCGTGAATTGCATATATTGTGATGATTATGGCTTACAGCTCATGAAAACTCAATGTTGTGAAAAGGTTCAATATTTTAGGCTCAAGTGTCCTATTCTAATCAGCTATTAAGCCTAACACCTGCAAACGGTTCCTGAGCCTTTAAATGGTCTTCAGTCTGGTTGTAGAAATCAAATCATGGGAAAGAGCTGGGACCTTACAATTGTGCAGAAAACCATCATTTAGTTATTCAGACACCCATAAAGGAGGGAGAAGCTTAAAAGGTCATTGTAAAAGAAGTTGGATGTTCAAGTGCTGTATCAAGGCACATTAATAGAAAGTTATGTGGAAGGAAAGTGTGAAGAAAAAGGTGCCCAAGCAGCAGGGATACCGCAGCTGGAGAGGATTGTCAGGAAAGGCCATTCAAAGTGTTTGGACTTTCACAAGGAGTGACTGAGCTGAGATCAGCGCATCAAGGAGCCACACACCATAAACGGATCCCTGGACATGTGTTTCAAATGTTTCTTCCTTGAACCAAGCGCTCTGAACAAAAACAACGTCAGAAGCATCTTATCTGGGTAAAGAAAAACAGACCTGGTCTGTTTGCTCAGTGGTCCAAACTCCTCTTTTCTGATGAGAGCAACTTTTGGCAGTCATGGAAACCAAGGATGCAGAGTCTAGAGGAAGAAGGAGAGGCACACACTGCAAGATGCTTGAAGTCCAGTGTGAAGTTTCAGTCTGTTGATTTGGGGATACATGTCAATCTGCTGGTGTGGTCCACATGTACTTCATTAAGTCCAGGTCAATGCAGCTGTCTACCAGCAAAGATTATTGGGAGCAATTTCATGTCTTCCTCATAGCATATAGGGTGCACTTTTCCAGCAGGACTTGGACGCAAAGCACAAAAACCTGGTTCAATGACCATGAGATTACTGTGCTTGAAAACTCTCCTGACCTGAACCCCCATGGAGAATCTATGGGGCTTGTCAAGAGAAAGAGAGAGACGTGAGACAAACATGCAGGCCGCTATGAAGCATCCTGGTCTTCCATAACACCTCAGCGTGCCACAGGCTGATAGCTTCATGCACACGCAGCATTGAGGCAGAAACTGCTGCAAAGAGGCACAAGTACTGCGTACATATGCATGCTTATACTTTTCAGAGGTCGATATTGTTCTATGTACAATCCTTGTTTTATTGATTGCATGTAATATTCTAATTTTCTGAGATTGTGGATTTGGGTTTTCAATGAGCTGTAAGCCATAATCATGCACGATTATGGCTTGAACAAATCATGGCTTGAACCATCTTGCTTTGAGTAATGAGTATCTCATATATTGAGTTTCACCTTTTTGGTTGCATTACTGAAATAATGAACTTTTGCATGATATTAAATTTTTTGAGTTTCACCTATTGGTGTTTTTTTTCAAAACAACATAATCAGAATTTCTTTGATATTTTATAATTATAATTGAATAACTATTTGTAAAGTGTATTATAGTACATAATATTTCTTGACTATGGGTATATCGAAACAAAGGATAAATTCAAACAAAGAGGAATACATTTTCATGGACTTACACATTCCTGCAGGTAGAAATTTATCCTTTAGAACAAAGCATCAATTTGAACTCTTCTCCAATTTGCTGCCTTCAAGAATTATTAGACTACATGCTAATTATTCTCATTTGCATTTTTATAATCTATATTTTATTATAAGCTTTACTGCCTAGATAAAAACAACAAAACCATGGCCAGATTTTCATGGTGTATTATCCCTTCTGCCATTCTTGATTTCTAGGGATATATACTACTGCTGCAATTTCTTCCTCAGTGGTGATTCTTGCATTTCTAATAAATACCCTAGTAGCCTAAATTTGTTTTAGAGTATCTCCAAATTTGTTTTAGAGAACTACTAATATGTGTAACAAATAATGTAAACTGATATTGGCAGGATAAATATCTACTCAAGGAAATGTAATTGGATTAAATAAGCAGACTGTATGCAACTATCCTAAAGTGAAGTGTTATTTTGCTCAAATCTAAATTTAAACCATGAAATTGTTTTCCTTCTTCAGAAGCAAAGGTGGGTGAGAGAAGGACCATTTTTTAATTTCTGCCATGGCTATGAGCAATTAAGCATGCTATTTCATAAAAAAAAAATGGAATAGCTACTCATGTAATTAAAGTTTAATTTTGTTCTTAGATTCACATAATAGGTATTTAGCCAATAATTAACCAAAATATTTAGATAGCTTTTTCATCTGTAAAAATAGATTTCATTATCCTTCACTGTGTTTTCCTGTTCAATAAACTACTTTTAAAAAACTCTGCTATTAAAAGCTTTTAATTTGAAATATTAGTTTTGTATCTTATAAAAAAAAATAAGTCTTTGATTGAACATGGTGCCACACTGCCATCTGCCTGCAATGTGTGATACAGAATATCAGATCTCAAGCAGCATTTAGGTAAACTTTCAAATAAATTCAGGCAGAAGGAACATCACAGAAATAAAAAAAAATACATTGTAAATAAGAATGGAAAATAAAGAGCAAGAGTTGCTCTTTCGTGGTTTATTAAACACATTTGTGTGGTTTTCTTTTTGCACAATATGGAAATGACATGGAATTGCATTCTTCCGGACAGCTTTCATTTTAAACTTTCCAATCTAATTTGTAGTCCTGTGATTTTCTGGAAGCCTCTCACCAAAACATTAATCAGATTAAAGCACTAAGCAGCTAAGTCAGACAATGATTGACTAGATACTGTCAACTTGTAGGTCAACTTAAAATGGGTTTTTCTTTTGAACGATATTAAATTGTGACATTCTATTGTTATATTATACACCATAGGTTAAAGCTCTTATGACTGTATATAGTTAAAAATTTTAATAGAAAAAATATTTTGACTACATAAGAGCAGAGCCTCTCTGCTATTCATAACAGCAGCTATTTCATTTTTTCGGGTTTCCGTAATATCCGGCTTTATCAAAATCAACACACAAATTACAGGGCTTGCAGGCATAAATTCAAATAAAACCGCTCATATTTACTTTTTAAAAATATGAACTATCATAATTAAAGCAGAAAACCAGCTAACTAAAGTTATAAGATTTACAATAACAGAGTTGGAAAGGACTTTGGAAGACTTCTAGTCCAACTTGCTTGCTCAAGCAAAAGACTCTATACCAGTTGATGGTTAACCTTTTCCGGACCGAGAGCCCAAAGCGCACGCACCCGAACCCCCAAAATTCAATGTACGTGCCGCCCCTGCACATGCACACATCCCTCACATATGCCTTGCCTCCGAGCATGCACAGCAGAGACCCAATAACCAACTGACCAGCAGGAGGCGTCCACGGATGCACGGTGGAGCTTAACTAGGGCGATGGCTCGCGTTACCACAGAGCGGGCGTTGCATGCCACCTGTGGCACACATGCCATAGGTTCACCATCACAGCCCTATACCATGCCTCACAAGAAGCTGTCTAGTCTCTTCTAAAAAGCCTTCAGTAGTGGACCAACCAAAACTTCTGAAGACAAGTGGTTTCACTGGTTAATTGGTATCACTGTCAGGAAATTTATCTTTAGTTCTAAGTTGCTTCTCTCCTTGGTTAGTTTCCATCTATTGTTTCTTGTCTTGCCTTCTGGTGCATTGGAAAATAGGCTGACCCCCACTTCTTTGTGGCAGCCCCTCAAATATTGTAACAGTGCTATCATATACCCGCTAGTCCGACTTTCCATTCAAGATATCAATGCCAAGGTTGAAATCTTCCAAAATTTTGTCCTTCAACCCTCTCCGAAGGCATCCTAAAGATACTGAGTTCCAGTTTTTTCTCTGTGGAAATTCAGATAACTTCTGTTCATTGCTGTGGTAAAATACCTGGTTTCTTCCAAAACTCTCCACTTCTGACTATTTACTGTACTTCCCATGGATACTTCCCTCTATGATGCTTCTTTTTTGAATCCACTGATTCAGGGAGTGTCAGAAAATTTCCCTCTAGATATGAAGAATGGGAAGGGGCTGTTGACTATCCCTCTACCATTGTGTCAAATCTTGACCCTGAACTGCTCCTGCTCAGAATGTGCATGCTGTATATCAGAGGTCTCCAAACTTGGCAACTTTAAGACTTATGGACTTCCAACTCCCAGAATTGTCCAGCCAGCTATGCTTCCAGAGAATTCTAGAAGTTGAAGTTCACAAGTCTTAAAGTTGCCAAGTTTGGGGACCCCTGCTCTATATAGTTGATATCAGGCAGAGTGAGGGACTTCTAAGAAATGCTGAGATCTCCACTTTGGGTATCTTCACTTTGGGTATCTTCTCAGTCAAGACCTTCCCAATATGATAACAGTACGTAGGGAGTGGTTGGGTTCAAGGCAAACAGCGCCCACTTTCTTAGGAGAAACGTACTGCAGACAACAGATATATTGTATTTATATAACTGTTACATTTTCCTCCATCAAGATCCCTTGTCCAAAGGTTTCCATGAAAGCTTTGGACAAAGAGTGGTTCCTGTTCAGAGGCGATATTCAGCAGGTTCTGACCAGTTCTGGGAACCGGTAGAGGAAATTTTTAGGAGTTCAGAGAACTGGGTGAATCCCATGTCTGACTGGCCCTGCCCCCATCTATTATCTGCCTCCAGAGTCGCAGCTGATTGGCTGGATCTTCTTTTGTTGCCCTGCACAGGAGAATGGAGGTGGAAAGCAGGTTAGTGGGGTGGGGAGAGAATGGGGATTTTGCAGTAACGTTCCCCTGCCATGCCCACCAAGCCATGCCACACCCACCAAACCATGCCATGCCCACCAAGCCACACCCACAGAACCAGTAGTAAAAAAAAATGAATCCCACCACTGTTCCTGTTTTATATGACTCATGGTGAAAAAACCATCCTCTTTCCCAAACCAAGGATTCTCCTCAGTATCAGAAGAACCCATGGGTGCTGAAGCTGGAATGTAAGACTAGTCAGGGGGCTTGCACTTTTGCAAGTAGAATTGCCATGGCTAACAAGGTGCAGGCATGCACATTAATGCGTCACAGGGTCTGTGTAAATTAGATGTTACAGCAAAATACATATTTCAATCTGCATCTCCTGCACAGAAAATCCAAGTTCTGTTCCATCTCAAATTCTCCATCCCTATCTATTTCACGAAGGTGCTGAGCAGGGAAATAGTGGCTTGTAAGAGACATTGGGTACATTATAGTACCAACAAGAAGCAGTGTGTTTTCTTTGTTCTTAGAAGGTCTAAGTGAAAGGTTACAGGACTGATCTATGCAAATGCAGAAATGGGTCTAATAACTTTTACATAGTCTCTTAGTCAGTTTTATAAGAACAAAGATCATGAACAAGCCTTACCTAGTTGTTTGCAATTCAAGATTGGTAATGAGTTGGTCAAGACAAAATCAAGTAATACATCAAATACTTTTAATATATTAATACATTTTGTCAGTTTAACATGCATATAAATATATTGCATTTGGCAAGATATTAAATCTTGAAGTCTTCTGGAGTAAATAAACAATCTTAAGATGCTTAAGGAACTTGTGTAGGTCAATTGTTTCTAATTCTTGTGGACCCAATGGACATCAGTTTACCTTGTTTTTCTGTCACTGATGGTTTGAGTTCTTTTTATGCCTGTATCATTGGTACCAATATATTTGGTTCCCTTCAGAGCAAGATTAACCCACACAATGAGATGTAACTTTCAGATAGGCAGCTAAAGTTAACAAATAAATAGTTTGGTCTTTCATGTTGGACTTATAGTTGTCCATAATAGGGGTGTCAAGCTGGCAGCTCATGGGCTGGATGCGTCAACTGCAGGCCACGCTCACCAGCTCTGCAAATTGGAAAAATATCACATGATGGCAACATGATGAGGTGAGTTTGACACCTGTAATCTATAACCACGAAGCCGTGATTAAGGCTACCCACAGTCAACAGTAACTATATAATTCATAGCTGCACTTCTCAGCCGTGTAAACCATATGAAACACCCCAATATGAAGCAGAACATTTCCTTAGGTCTTGAATCAAGAGAATGCTGTTACATAAAACAGCTGGGTGTAATTTGGATGTAATGTCAAAATAGGAAAAGGTCCATTGTTGGAAGTTCTAGTGGATTCCGGCTAGAGCAGCAAATGAAAATTGTGACCAGGAAAGCCTTTGGTCAGCAGCAGCTGCTATGGCACTTGTCAGGTGCTCCTTGTCTAAGGCATCCAGAAAGTATCCATGATCCGAGACATATTCTCTCCAATTGATTTATTTAGGAACAGATCTGGTACGTCTAAGGCAATTTCCCAAAGTGAAAGTNCCGAGACATATTCTCTCCAATTGATTTATTTAGGAACAGATCTGGTACGTCTAAGGCAATTTCCCAAAGTGAAAGTATTTTCGCGGGTTACACAGAATCCACTTTCTCTCCTTCCACTTCTACACTTCATAAATCACGAGAACCAATTAACTGCAAGTGGAATTTCTTAGTACGGTATACAGAATAACCTTGAACTTTTCAATTCCTCCACCACCCCTTCCATTAAATGTGGCAGCTGAATTTAAAAGCTGACACCCTGTTTGAATCAGAAAGTGCTGAAGTGACATATTACACTTATCATATTTTAATTACTGCAACTTGCTTCATATGAGGATGCCCCTAAAAATGAACCAGAAGTTGCAGCTGGCATATGCAGTAATGCAGTTGTCCACATGCTGGGAAA
This sequence comes from Laticauda laticaudata, assembly GCA_004320025.1. Lineage (NCBI taxonomy): Eukaryota > Metazoa > Chordata > Lepidosauria > Squamata > Elapidae > Laticauda > Laticauda laticaudata. The sequence continues at coordinate 28,801 of BHFT01021364.1, forward strand.
TTCTAACTGGTTTAGCAGAAAAATCCCTGTTATGGGATTATACTGGTTGACTCCTAGACTCAAAAAAAGTGCTGGTTATTATCTACAAGATCCTTTATGGCTTGGACTCTTGTTATTTTCAAGAATATTTGTTTTAAGTAAAACTACCATTTAAGGAAACAGGAAAAAAAAATACCCATGCCGGAATACCCATGCTATGGAATTCTGGGACTCTACAAAGCTTAAAATGGCTGATGTTGAGAAACAATGCTAAAGACAAGGGTGTCAAACTGGAGGACCGTGGGCCAGATGCATCATGCCTTACAGACAGCCTTACAGATAATCAGAGTTGGAAGGGACCTTTTAGGTCATCTTGTCCAACACACACACACACACCCAAGCGAGAGACCCTACACCATTTCTGACAAATGGCAGTCCAATCTCTTCTTGAAAGTCTCAAGTGAGGCAGGCCATGCCCACCTAAGCTCCACAGATGGAAAGAAGTACCATGTTTCTCATATAATAACGCCGGGTCTTATTTTTTTTTGAGCCCCGAAAAAATGGCTAGGCTGTCTTTTGGGGGGTGACTTAATTCCCCCCCTTGCATCTTCGGGTGGGCGGGCAGCGAAGGCTTGGATATTGACCTTGGTGTTGATGGGGCACTTCGTATCGGGGTCAATGCAGGCAGCACCATATCCGGGTATGCAACAAAAGTACTTCCTAACAGCAAGTCCCCCCACCATTCCCCCCCATTTTGCATGTTTTAATATAGGCCTTAATTTGGGGGGGAGGAGCTTAATTTCATTTCATGCCTATAAAACATGCTGGGACTTCCTATTGGGGGAGGCCGTATTGTTGGAGAAATAGGGTAGTGAAACATCACCTGACGGCAACGTAATGAGGTCAGTATGATACGTGTGGCTTGAGAGATATGATCCTTACCTTGCTCCTTTCTTCTCTATGTGACATAATCAAGTATCTGATCTTGCAGCCATTCAGATTTGATCACCTGTTTTAACACAGGTGGCAATGTTAACTGTATGACTGGTTTCAATGCTTTAAAGCAACTGCATTGGGGGTGGGGGCTTCCACCATGGAATTCTGAGAAAAAAAGGCTGTGCAGTGTGTCAAAAGGTCCAACATTACATAAAGATTTTTTTGGGGGGAGACTGAATCTGAAGTGCTTCACAGAGCTTTTAAATTCATATTATTGTAGACAAAATATAAACATGCTGAGTACTTCTCACATTTTCTTTTGTGGAGAAAACCTCTCAGCTTCTGACAGGTCCTCAGGTATAATGGGTAATTTAAAATGTTTAAGCATAAACTTGTCAGTCTACCTGACATTTGGGCCATTTTAAATTTGCTTCTCCTAGCCAAAATTTTAATAGGATATAATAATCATTTATTATCACCACAGATGTCAAACATGCAAACAGATCAATCTAAATGCTTTTTGTATAATGCTTTAAAGTACTTTTAGCAAAAGATGCCAAGTTTCTAGCAAAGAATATTAACTTTGTTTCTAATCTTCTTGTCGTGATAGATCTTGTATTAATTTTGAATCTACTTGATATTGAAATACTAAAATTTGAAATGCTTTGTTTTATCTATAATTCATCCATATGTTTTATCTAAAACTCATTCATATACATGCATGCAGTTGTGTCTATCTGTACACACACACACATACACTCACATAAACACAAATGTTCAAGTTCATGTGTTTTTTAATTTGATATTTATGTATATCTAGTTTCTAGGTAATTGTAATGTATTGATGTATTAATAATCAAGAAAATACATCACAAGTATGATTTTCTAAGTCCTTCTGTATCATTTAGTGGCCGTTTCTACTTATTATTCTACTTCTTTCTTATGAAATGCTGATCGTGTAAATATAGAGTATTGGACACTAGAGGGTAGTGGAGAATTATTTATAAAAGAAATTCCATGTTTTTCTTCACCATACTGCATCTGATGAAAGCAAAAGTGTTTTCTTTCTCAATTCTACCAGTGTTTGCTTTCATCTAATAAATGTCAAAATGTTAATGAATATTAATAAACAGTTATATGTATCTGTATATTGGTTTTAAAAGGTAAAAGTAAAGGTTCCCCTATCCAGTCATGTCTGACTCTAGGAGGTAGTGCTCATCTCTTTTTCTTAGCTGAAAGAGTCAGCATTGTCAGAAAACATTTCCATGTTCATGTGACCAGCATGTCTATATGCTGAGGTTCACAGAAAGAGAACCTATTTATCTACTATTCTTGAACTGCTAGGTAAGCTGGGACAAGTAATGGGAGCTCACCCTGTTGCGCGAGGCTCAGGCCTCAAACCCAGGATGTCAGCTTTCCAGATGACAAGCTCATTATCTTTAACCGCTGAGCCAACACGCCACCTTATATTCGTTTACACATCTGATCTATACAACACTGCATCAAAAAATCAAAATATTGAAATCAAAATATAACAAAATCAAGGATCATATGTATTTCTATATTGGTGGATCAGAGTTTTATCTGACATTATCCTTCATTTACCATTTCTGCATGAACAACCAAATAGATTGCTGGATCAATCCAAAGCAGTGGCTTCAACCTATAAAATTATTTATGGATGGCCTTCTCTATATCTAATTAGCCTGTCCAAGCCATCCAGTATATAGTTCCCAAGTTTGTCTGCTAGTGATCTTCTCAGCCGTTGAGGTCAAAGGGCATGCAACACACAAGCATTTTTTTTAGTGGTGGCCTCCATGTTATGGAATAATCTCTTTTCAGAAGTTAAGATTATAATTTTTTGGTCACATAGACAGTAATTGTTCAAATGTTCTAAATATGGTTTTCAAAAATATTTTTAAAATAGAAATCCAATAGATTTCTCTCTCTCTCTCTTTCACAAGCATATATACAGCCTGGACTCACACAGAAAAGTTTGGTATAATGTATTGCTCTTGGACCACAAGATTTTCTTGACAAAAACTTCATGTAAACTTTCCATCAACCCAAAATGTGGGTTTTTTTTTTTTCATTTCAACCCACTTTAACGTACTATTAGAATAAAACTGGGGAGATGTTCGTACATTCTCTCTTAAATTCACAGAAATACATTAGGGTGCAAGTAATAACGTGGATTGTTTAGATTTAGCCTACTGTGAATTTAGCCACAGTAATTTATTCTGAAAACTGTGTTAGAAGAAAACATGGCTTATCATATCAGCTTATTGTTCATACACCCATATTTTACATGGCTTATCGTTCATACGCCGATATTTTACATGGCTTATCATTCATACACCCATATTTTATTAAAGAGGTTGACTGCAGTAAGAACAATGCTATATATTCTAAAACTTGGCTTATTGATACTTGCTTGCCAAACATATGGGATCAGTTTAGAAGTCTATTTTTCAGAATAATAAATTTTCTCCCACAAGCAATACTTCATAGTAAATACTATAGTTTTCCCACCTATTTTTTTAAAAAATCAGGATAACTTTACTTTGTAATTTAGTAATTTTTACAAAGATGAATGTCACATTCGGCTATTTTATTATAAAGAAAGAAAACTGCAAGATTTCCAAAGGCTGGGAACAATTCCCCCCCCCCCAACTTGCTTAGAGCAAGTACATCCAACTTGGCAACTTTAACACTTGTGGAATTCAATTCCCAGAATTCTCCTCCCAATCCTATAGAGACTCTTTTAATAGGCATACCAGGATTTAATTTCTGTTTGCAAAGCATCCCATAATTAAGTTGCCTTAAATTATTTGCATTAGGTTTGTTTTAAATCCCCTTAGGGCCACAGAGGCATTTTCTCCTAATTTTGAAGATTTAAAATTAGTGCAATGCATTATTTATTAGCATTAAATCTGGAATCTGTCTTCTTTACAACTTTCAGCTAAATTAGAAGAATTATCATACAGTAATTTAGTCTAATAATCTTGTATATAATTTGAAGCTTCAAAATATATATTAATAATATAATAAATGTAATCACTTGGAAATGAAATCTGCATATTTACTGGCAAATTCATGTCTTTGTTGAATTATTTATTGGATTTGTTTCTACTACAATTGCTAGACTCCCATTAGTAACAATATCAGCCATAAAACCTTGTACTAAAAGGTTCACAATATAAACAAAAATACAAAATAGTAAAATATAACCAGGACAAATGAAGATATAAGCAGAAAAGTTTTTGTGAATGTGTTACCTCACAAATGTTCACAAGGGAAAGCACTCTTTCGCGTTGAATTTCAAAGAGAATGATATAGCAATAGCATTTAGACTTACATACTGCTTCTCAGTGCTTTACAGCCCTCACAGACTCAGCCTCTTGCCCCTAACAATCTGGGTCCTCGTTTTATCAATTTCAGAAGGATGGAAGGCTTAGTCAACCTTCAGCCTGGTGAGATTTGAAGTGCCAAATTGCTGTCAGCAGGCAGTCAATAGAACTCTAACCATTGCAGCTTTTACGAATTATAGATGAGTACAGTATACTCAATACAAAGCAGAAATGAGAGCCAAATTCTGGGACCAGCAATATCCTGGGTTCTAGTCTGATTGAAATTATGTAAAAAAAGCAAGGGTCAGAGAGGACTTTCTGAGAATATAACAGGTTGCAATAAAAGAAAGAACAACTATGTAAGACTAGACTGAAGCTGTCATACCTAAAGATGATGAGGCAGGCCTGTAAGCAGGGTGGGTAGTCATCTCTCTTTTCAGGAGATAAATAAGAAGGAACTAAGTCATAAAGGAAATAAAGGGAAAATGTCACCTAAACTAAACAAAAAAAATTGGGCACATGGGAAATTCCTTCCCCAAATCCCATTAACAACTACCAGATTATAACAAGAATAATTGCCAGTCTTGTGAACCAACAAAGGATTTTGGGGGGTGATAAAAGGGATCCTGAGGCCCAGCCACTTTTTTGAGTCATGGTTGGATCCAGACTTGGTGGCTTCCATCCCTCTGGTTAGTGTATGCCAGCCTATCTGAGGACTTCGCTAGGTGTGGATGAGTATGTGTGCACACATGTGGGTGTAAAAGCAAATAGTACATTGTAACTGGTAAAGCTCTGCTGTTCAATTCACTGGGTTTCGGTGTATTCTGAAGAACCGTTTGTGCCTCAGCGTTTGATTGAAAGTGAGTGTGGCTATTTTCCAAGGCTGTGAGTCTAATGAGTGAATGACCATAAGCCTGGGAGCACACATGTAATATCTGTACATATCCCATTATTTTCAATTTTCAATTGTAACTTCTTGAAAAAACACCTCCATCTAAGCAGTTTAAACAGCCTTCTACAAGAATTAACTACCATGGTCATATCAATTAACAATGTATGAGAAAATTATCTTGCTGGGCATCTTATACCTTATCATGGTACTTGGGACAATTTTTAGGCTCCAGAATGGAATTTGAATGTAAGAACATCAATATAAAATAACTCTTTGTGTTTGTCCTTTGAACTGTATTATTCCTTTTCTTAAAGGAAAAAAAAAAGACCTTCATATATATTGATTTATGTATGGATTGTTGAATTTTTTCCCTTAAAAATATTATATATGATTTCTTTCAAGCCAAAAAAAATGAAACAGATGAGTCAGCACTTGAATAAATTATTTAATATAAAGGAAATGTGAACAATGAACAGAGCAAGCTAATGAGAAAATCTAAATGTTATTGTCTAGTTGGAGAAAAAGTCCACAAGAGGGTGTCGTAAGTCTGATGATTGTTTGAGTCTTATTTTCTAGAGGCCCATCTGAATAAAAAACATTTACATTTCTTTCTTTGGCGAAGCTTTTTGATAAGAGATCTTTAGTTAACTGTTTTGATGTATTTGACTCTCTTCTTTATTCTATTATGCAAATTACATTTATTAAAAAGGATAGTCATATTTTTAAATTTTTCTTCCTCCTCTCCCCCCCC
>BHFT01021364.1:34720-66500 GCA_004320025.1 Laticauda laticaudata
CCCCCCCCCTCTCCCCCCCCCCCCCCATCCATAGAACCAGCAGAGTAACCATTTTTTGTTCTAAAAGAATTTACTTATATTTGATTTTGATTGCTTGGGACTGGAGGAAGTTGCCAGGGATGCAATATGTGTTAATGTTATTCACGGAGGTGGGAGGAAAGTTGGTTTCAATGCTTTGCTTTTGTTTGTTACATTGCATGTTTACTCAAGTGGCTGCACAAATTGAACCTGTAAAAAAGAATCCAAATATAGCTCTGAACAATATTGTTTTTGCATATTTTCTCTGAATTGTCTAGGAGTGTTATATAAAATCACTTTAGCTTTAAAGTGGCTAATCTGTGTTGTTTTCTTTAATGACATGAGAACCAATAAAGAAGGGGTGGGGGGAAAAGTCAGTGTCATGCCTTTGTGCTTAACTGGTGAAGCATTTGACCTTACAAGTGACCAAGAATGACAGTGATTTAAGGTTAGCCATGTCACAGCCACTGCTTATTGTTGGACAGAAAACACTGAGGCATGTTACCTTGACAACATCTCCGAGCTGCAATGAAACTTAAAGGAAACACAGGCCTGTCAGTTATGGCAAAGAATAGCAAAAAAGTTTAGTTAAAAATAAAATTACTCTGGGAGGAAAATCAGTGTCAGCCATCCTAAGCAATATTACCCATCATTTTTATCACGATTCTTATTATAAAACTGATGGGAAAGCACAAAGATTTACAATTACACAGAGCAGCAGAACAATACTAGCGATATATAATTGTCAGGACTGTACAGAAGTTCCCTCTTTCTCTGAAGAAATTGTACAGTTCACCTGCAGGTCTAAGAAGGGCTTGAAGTACTGAACAGGAAGAAAAAAAACACCAAGAAGTCCTAATTTCTCAACAGCAGCTGTCTCCACAGGGAATGCTGCTTTCAAGACTCAATATAGCCTGGCATAGTTTTAAATTCTGAGAGTAGCTCACAGGAAATATGAAGCAGAACTATCAATAAATATTTGCTTATTTGTTTATTACAAATATCAGCACATTAAATGAACATCATTCCAAACAGAGAATGATGCTGTGCTCAGTTTTATAACTGATTTTTTTTACATACCTTGTTAGAATTCTTTTGAAGTTGAAAGTATGTATGTATGTATGTATGTATGTATGTATGTATGTATGTATGTATGTATGTATGTATGTATGAGCTGGATACCCATACTTCACTATGAAACTATGTGATTGGGCTTAATTTTTGGGGAGGAAAATAAGGAGAAAAAAATTCTGCCTCTGCCTACCAATATCCATCAGTATTCATCTAGCTAGCATCCTGTCAGTGTGTGAGAGAGTTGAGGGTGGTGTGGAAAATGAAACAGTATTTGCTCTGTGAGCAAGGAGACAGTAAGGAGCCTGGGCATGGCTTAGCTCAACTGTTCCCTACCAAACCTTCTTGCTGCTGTGAAACTAAAAGTGAAATTCCTCTCTTCTGCTTGTGTTTTGCAGATAGGGAGGGGGAGTAGAACTCCCTAGCACCAGAGCGTGTTAATAATAATATACAAAATATTAATGCTCTGATGGTCATTTTGAAAAATCCTTTCTTAGTGAGCACCTAGAAGCCAAGAAGAACATACGTGCTAAATTTCAAGTTTGGCTTTATGGTTCTGGAGATTTTGTGATGATGCATTTCACTTTTATATATATATAGGTTTTAGCATATGGCATACAATGTCAGGGAAATCTACAAATGATAGACCCAATGCAGTCCTGTTCATTCTGTTCGGTATTTGTGGGCCTTGCCACACTATAGGACAAAAACTAGCGTATACCATCTGACTAGGAGTGCTCGGGTTGCTGGCTCTTCCAGGCTTCTTCACCGGTCTTGCCTCACCTTCCCTCATGTTACATTGCCTCACATCCAGCCAGATCCAGGGCCAGGTTCTAATTTCAGCATACAAGAATGCAGCTAGATTTTTCCCCACCAAAGTGGTACCAAATATCTACTTGCAACATTGCATACTTTTGAACTGCTGGATGGGGAAGAGCCAGGGAGCAAGTGGTAGGAGCTCACCCCCTCCGACAATGCTGGGCTCAAACCACAGGAGCAGACCATTTCTGGCTGGCAGTTCCAGCATCATTTAGCTATTGCAACATTGCATCCCCATATTTTTAGTACTATATGTTTTCACAAAGGAATAAACACATTAAATGTATTTTGGTAGGCCATTGTAACTCTGAAGTAAATGAAGAATTTCTACCTTAATGCTGGGGACCATCATAAGGATGGAATGACCTACACATCACAGAAATGTTTCCAACTTGGAACCTACCACTGAAAATTGGCTATAGCATCCAGATCTGTCTGCTAGGAAATGTCAAAAACTCTTTGTCAGATTTCATATTTAACTCCCTCTAGACCTAAGGGCAGAAGATGGTACATAGAAAGCTTGCAATGTGTTGACAGATTGTTTCCAATTTTGATGAAAAGCTTTCAAAAAGAATTCATAGGCTTATTGAACCATTAAAAATCTAGCTGCATTCATGTACGCTGTACATGAACAATAAAGGAACAATAAAGATCAAGGAAGAATGGGAAATAATAAAACAACAAATAACAGTTGCAGCAAAAAGATCTTTAGATATGAAGTTTGAACTGCACACTAGAGGCAGAACCTTGTATTTCAGTAAAATCAGAAATGCTTCTACCAGTGTATTAATGGAAAGAATGCAATTACCAGTCAATACCTGATAAAGAAGAAACAGTATAGTTCTGGGCACAGCTATGGGACAAAGAAATACAACAAGAATAGAGCTTGGATAAAGGATATGAATAAGAATACAAAAGAAGCTGAAATGAAAGAACTTCTAATAACAAAAATAATGGAGAAGATGGCAAGAAAAATCAAGAAGTGGTAAGCACTAAATGAAGATGAACTGCAAGGTTTTTGACTGAAACATTTGACTGTTCTGCAATTATTCACTGCCATGCAGATTAACAACCAACCAATGCACACCAAATACTTCTGTATCAGCAAGTCTCAAATTGCAAGCAAGAAAACAAGCTGCATGGTGTATTATTATATATGTATTATAGATAATACAACATCTATCTGAAAACAAGCTCCTTGTTTTCGGCTAAATCAGAAAGGAAATTACCTAAACAGCAGAATGAAAGATCAACTCCTAATTGACAAAATGTAAATCTTTTTGTAAATCAAAATGTAAAATCTTTTGTAAATCTTTGAGACAAGGAAAACCAACTTGAATGTTGCATGGATTGATTACAAGAAGGCATTCGACTCCATACCACATGCCTGGAAAATCATATATCTGGAAATAACAGGAAACAGTAGAAATATCAACACCTTTGCACACAGATCAGTGGCTGAATAGAAGACACAGTTGTTGGTCAATGATGATAGACTGAGAGAAGTCAATATCACGAGAGAAATATGTCAAGGACACTCACTAACACCACTACTGTTTTTCATTGAATTGATTTCTCTGTCAACAATACTAAACAAGTCAGCCATGCCTATCAAACTTCAAGAACATTTGCCAGGCTAACACACATGGACAGTCTGAAAGTATACTGAAATTGAATCACTGCTAAATACCATCCATATAAACAGCCAATGGAATTTGGATTGGAGAATTTGTAATCCTTATCATTAACTGGGGAAAAATAGTGAAAACTGAAGGAATCAAGATGCCCTATTTGAAATGACATTAAGAATCTGGATGAAACCAATCACTACAAATACCTGGGCATCTTTCAAGCTGACAACATTAAGCACTGAAGTCAAAGTTAAAAGTAAATATACAATGACTACAGTAAATAAAATCTTAAATTCCAAACTCATTGGACGAAATACCATCAAAGCAATTAACACCTGGGTAATTCCAGTCATTAGATACACAGCTGAAATGGTAAACTGGACTTGATCAGAACTAAAAGCCAAGAAAAATAATGACAATGTTCTTCATTCATGCAGAAATATTGACAGACTCTATTTACCAAGCAGCGTAGATAGGCATGGAATGTTGCAAGTGGACTAGAAAGTTGAAGAAGTAAAAAGGACATTGGAAGACTATCTGAAGGACAATGAAGAAGATGCACTGAAGCAGGAGTGGGATTCTACAGGTTTGGACCAGTTTGCTCAAACCAGATGTTAAAGCTACATCTGCTTTGCTGAACCAGTATTTCAACTGACCAACTGGCCCCGCCCAACCTTCCCAGGAGTCTCCACATGATGCAGGTTAAGTTCAGGGTCTGCATGGGGGCTGTGGGATGAGGGAAAACGGGCCTTCTGGAAGTCCAGAAAGGGGCCTGCTTCTGGAAGGCCTTCAGAGCCTGGGGGAGGCTGTTTTCATCCTCCCAGAAGCCCACTGGAAGCCGGAAACAGGAAGTTCCAGTAGGACACACCCACCACGGCCATGCCCACCCAGCAACCAGGCAGCAAACCAGTTGCTGGGATTTTTGAATCCCACCCCTCGACTGAAGCTAATATATTGTATACTGGAGACCCCAAACTGGCCTCTAAGCAAAAACAAATGAAGAATAAAAAAGAGACCTACCTAGACAAAATATTACATGACTAGTCTAAACAAAAAAAAATTACTTTAGTAGGAAAAATAGATAAAAACACAGTTAAGATGGTTGTCCTCTTATTGGTTAAGAGGACAAAAGTTCAAGAAACAGACAGACAAGCTAATTCTGGCTAATAAGGCATCAGATTAAGTTTTAAGAACAAAAAACATACAGAGCCAGAATTGAAAGACAGCAACAGATTGCAAATGTTGACCCTGCAAGTAACCTGAAGAAACAGTGGGCCACCTGGTTAGTCCTATAAGACAGTGGTCCCCAACCTTTTTTGGACCAGGGACCAATTTCACGCAGAAACACTTTTTCAAGGACTGGCAAAATCAATTCTTCCCCAATAGTAAAGGGCTTCTTAGCTTTAACTAATATAAAATATATATTTTAATCACGATTATTCATTCTTTGCAGCCCGGTACAAAATGATCCACGGGCCGGTACCGGTCCAGGGCCCGGTGGTTGGGGACCCCTGCTATAAGATCAAGGACACTGATTATAATCAAAGGCATGATAAAACAACAATAAGAATGCACTGAAATAGCTGCAAGAAATGCCATTTGTCTCGTAGGAACAAAACTATTTTGTAACCACAAAATAGACAAAGTAATAGAAAATGAAGAAGCTAAAGCTTCTTTAGAATTCAAACAAAGAAGCTACATAACACTCCACACTTAACAACAACCAATGTTTCTATGAGATCATGCCAGCATTTTAGGAACAGAAAGAAAATGAGGATATTCACTCCAAATTTCTGTCCCAGCCCATAGAAGAGTATTTGTAACTCTTTTGACTATAGGAGAATTATAAATCTCATTCATGATTAACCATGGAGAGATGTAGAATTCACATTGAGCAAGAAAGTTAAAAATTTGCTGGGATTCCCACTATATTTGTCAAGCAGGAAGAAAACACTTGATGCGTCTCCAGTCTAATAGATTGGAATGTATAGGGGAGTCATTAGCTATGGTGTACTTTGTTTCACTTGCTGTTAGATAATCTTTGTTTGGGTCAACAAGCAACTTGGTTCTGAAATTGGAGCAAGAGATTGATGATATGCAGCAGTGTAAAAGGACATGTAAACATTGTTTAGCCATAGTATTGAGCTGCTTTTGATCATCTTGTAGGATTAGGAATATGGATATGTAGATCTAACTGTCAGACTAAGTTACAGGCACAACAACAAATCTGGAATTTTTTGGATGCTTATCATTACGTTCAGGAAGTTGCTTATTTCAGACATGACATGGTAGGTATGATATTTCACTGAATACAGAAAAGAAGCTACATTTATGACAAAAATATGCCTTTTCCACAACACCAATACCTATCCATATACCCACCCACATCCATTTATACCAGAGGTCTGGGAGTTGAAGTCCACAGGTTTGGGGACCTCTGATTTATACAAATGGATAGATAGAAATTTGGCCATTCTAGAAGGTAGGTTGCTTTTTAAGTTTATATTTGTTAGGTACTTCATTTAAAAAATAATTAAAATAGGGCATAACTGTTTCTTTAGAGTTAAAAGATTAACATTAATAAATATTAATGTGGCTATTAAACAAATGCAAATACTTAATAAAATATATGGAACCACGTGTAACACTTTAAATAAAACTTCTGTGTTTATGTATATTCAGGCTGATCAAATTTTAGATTTCATCTGTGTGCTTAATAAATATGAATGACAAAGAACTATTATATTCAGAATTCTAATTCTGACAAAGTTGTACTGTCTGATCTAAACCTACTTCTGTTTAACAATTTACCTATGTACCTATTAATAAGCCACCCTTTTCAGCTTTGTTGAATTAAATGAGATGAACATTTTGTCTGCCCCATAAAAGCTAAAATTTAGATTTTTAAAACCCATCAATCATGTTGGAATAATTTCATTTTAATGGCAAGCCTATTTCTGTGATAACTGTGAAGGCAGAGTTTGATAGCAATCTGAATTTTGGTTCAGTATAATTAACAACTACAAGCACAGCAGCACTGGGAATGTTTCAAGTATGCTATAGTAAGTCGAACACAATGGTAACATTTCCATTTGTAAGGGCCAAAAAGGACTCTGGAACTTTAAGCTATTAGGGATAATTGGACAGGGGAGATTCCCATCCCCTTTTTGAGTAAAAACCAGAAGAGGTTGGTTGAAGCAGGGAAGAATGGTTGAAACTCTTAAGTGGCTGGGAGAGAGTTCCAATGGGGATGAATGAGCGTGGTTATTTATGCTAGCGTGTTATGTTTATAGTTACAGTGGGGAGGTGGACATAAAGCATCCTAACGGCACTGGGATCCAATTGGGCTGAAGTTCCCTGGGACATTTGACTTTCCCCGCCTAGTACAGATGTAATTGGGTTTTATGGGAGGTCCTCAGCCTTGGGAATTCAAATTCAATTCCTCTTGGAGAAAATAGGCAGATCACAGCTTTATGGTGATGAGGGGCATGGAGAGATATAGTAGGAGATGAGAAAAATGCTGCTGCCAGGAAACACAAGACCAATGCTTTTTTTTTTTTTTACTGATTTTGCATTCCAGCTTCTTGGTTATCAGCCCTGTACTTGAACAGCAGGCCCTCAGAGGACCTGGCTTTTGGCTTCTGGTTATAAATGCCAGGACAGACCTCGTTTACAATTTTATTATGAATGAGAAGGACAACTTGGAATCACTGAAACATGGCTGGGCATGAAAGGGGGCATGGCACTTTTGGAGATGTGTACAGTTGGCACTGGTTGGTGCCAGTTATGAAACCAGGGTAGGGATATTGGTAGTGATTATTATCCAAGAACTGCTTTCGGCTTTCAGACATGTCATACCACACATCAACAGATGTGAGACCCTGTTCATTAAATTAGGCTCTAGGATCAGTTGTGATTTTTGCTGCTGTACTTGCCATGCTGCTATATTCTGAGGCAATTTCTCTGCCTCAGCTCCTTGACTCCATCTCCAGATGATCATCTTGCAATGATGATCCCCATACCTATTGTCTTGGAGGAATTCAATTTGCCTTCTTTGGGATTGGGATCTGAGGGGCTTAAGAGTCCATGGTCACCATTATGGACTATCCCCAGTCACATCCCAGATGATTACATACCAAATCTGGTATCCCAGTCAAAGTAGTGGCTATATGATGTGAAATTGGGGGATTCTTTGTTTTTAACCTTGCCATTATAAACTTTTACCTTGTCAATGAACAGATAATGCCCTGATTATGATGGGATTCTCTGACACCGCTATCCATTGCAGGGAGGCTGAAGCTGTTAGATCAATCCAGCCTCAATGACTGATGGGCCCAGACAGATTTCAGAGGGTTATTTGTGGTTGTTCCTGCTGGTCTGCTACACAGTCCATCCAAGGGTTTGGTCGACACTTGGAATAGGAGGCTAGTAGAGGTTCTGCATTGGATTGTACCTATGCGATCACCTCTCTCATGACTGCCTATGGTTTATAGAGAAGCTGAAGATGTTGAAGCAAGAGAAGGTATCACTGGCACTCTACTGAGGTCACATTTGACTGTACAGGGTTTAAAAGTGTATTTAAGACTTCTCATGATGGAAAGGGGTGACAAAGACCAAATACTTCCCCAACTTGATTGCATCTGCAAATAGCAGACCTGCAACATTGTTTCAGGTGACACAGTCTCTCCCTTTGCAGGATTGTACAGAAAAATTTCTTCAGCATGCTCAAAACCATTCACAATTGGATGCTAGCTTTGTTATAGAATCAGGGGAGTTGTCTGGGAGAAAGTCCTACCCACTAATCTGGAAGCCGTTTGGATCTGTTGGGCATGATGAAGTGAACAGAATCCTTAGGGCCTGTGAGTTCAGCTACCTGATATTAGATCCATGCGCCCTCTATGTTCATTTGACACTTGCCCATATATGTAGATTGTTATACAGATTATACTTCATATGTTTAACAAGTCACTGCTATTAATGTTTCTGGATTGCACTGATGGTGTTCCACTTGATTAGAAAAGGCTAACATAAATCAATGAATGTTGTCAAACCAAAAAAATGGGGGGGATGGACTCAAAAGAAATCTAAATCTATGAGATGACTTCTGAAGTAACTTAAAAGGTCAATCCAAAAAGTAATGCACCATGATGTGAACTGCAATTTACATAATCGCAAAGTTCAGCTTGTTGCTCCTATGACTCTACACTTGATTTCCTTGACTCCCTCCTTCCCTTCCCCTCTTCCCTCTTTCTCAAAGCTCTGAAACTCTTTGTGTTAGAATAATGACAGTGTCTGTGAAGCATCACAGACCAGGGGAGCTGTAAAGTAAGGTTTTTAGTCATCACAGTAGATTCAGTGCCCTGCAAAATATTTGTCCTGACACTATATTGTAGAAAAATTAGAGTAACATATAAAACAAGGAGAAGGAACCAAACATACTTTTTTCCTATCATTATTCTGCAAGTGGAATTAACCAATGAAAACATTGCCAAAAGATTTTCTTGTTATTAACACAACTAGCACGAGTAAAAGAAAAATTTTATTCATTTCTGTATGGACATATTTTTAAGCTTTTCTAAGTACAGAAGTAGTATCCAAGCAATAATACAGAAACTATATACAATATGAAAGGAGTGGAAGAGGAAGGCTCAGAATAGTTTATCGCTCTGATATGCTCAAATTACTGGATTGGATTAGTGATCAGTTTAGAAAGATTAGTGAAATAAATCGGGAACATCAAAAGTTCATGTGGGTTTCAATTTAAGCTTGTATAACTGTCACAATTATGAATGCATGTGGAGTTACTGATGCAAAATTAGAAAAGTGTCATCAATTCATTAACCCCACAAATTCAGCCTCTGCAATGCCAAAGCATGAAGTTTATAAATGAACATCCTAGAGTTTCACCAAGATAAATATTCTAGATGATCTGATGCAAATTTTTAACTTGAGCTATTTGAACACTGTTCTAAATAAGCAGATAAGTAAATAATCAAGCAAGCAAGCAAGCAAATAACTACATAAAAATAAAATTATATAATAAAGTAATCTATATTGTCATAGAAAAAAATAGAATTTTACATACTGGTTATTTATTATAGCCTTAAATTTTATTATAATGTCCATTAAGCCCTTTGTCAATGTCTGCTAGGGCTTCCTATTCTCTTAAATTATGGTTTGGTGTAAGTAATGCATGCAGTTTGCAAAAATTATGTTTTCTTCTAAAGGTAATTGAGAAAGCTTCTAACACTCGTATAGATAAAAATGCTTGGCAAAGTTCCATATTTATACCTTTTGAAGTGTTTAAATAATTTTAATACATATTTATAACCATAAATAGTTTTAAAACATCAATAATCATTAGGACATATCTTTTTAAATAATTGTTTTTATTTTTTCATTAATATTATCTGCTCCTTTTCTGCAGTTCTATGTATCATGGCATTTATGCAGACTTGAATATATTCTATTACCAATAAATACAGGATTTAGTGCTTGAAAGAATTTGCATTTCCTTTTCCCAAATTGCAGAACAAATAATTTGATCAAATGAAACAGTAGAAACCCTCCCATAATAGCAAATGTTTTGCCAAATTTGGCTGTTGATAAAAGTCCTGGAAAATCTGCAAAATGTATGTGGTATGGAATGATTCACAGTTAGAAAGGGTTTGTTTGGGGCTTATATCTAAAGCATATTTACTAGGCAATCATATCAGCAAGGCTATCCAAATAATACTGTTATCAGTACATTATATTATAGCAGTGGCCCACAATCTGAGGTCCTTGGGTTGTGTGTTTCCTCCAGTCAAAAGGTTTGAATATAGTACACCAATGACCTCCTTGTGAAGTTTAATGGGACAGAAGGGAAGAAGGCTTGAATACATATCTAGGTAGTAATCATATGACTCTATTAAATGGAAATTATATCAACAAAATGAAAATTGGTTTAAGATTATCCTACCTTCTCCCCACTATAGGGTATATAGAGCCTCCAACAAATTACCCAAAGGCCAATAGTGGTGTTCAGTCTAGAAATCTAATCTCTGAATAACATGAATGTGTGTATGTATGGAATATGATTTACAATAGCAATTGCACTTCGACTTATATAATGCTTCATAGTACTTTACAACTCTCTTTAAGTGTTTTACAGAGTCAGCATATTTTCCCCCATCAGTCTGGGTCCTCATTTTACCAACCTGGGAAGGATGGAGGGCTGCGTCAAAATTGAACTCTTGGCAGTGAATCTTTATTAGTATTAGCCTGTAATACTGCATTCTAACCACTGTACCACCATGGCTCTCCGGTAAGTTGTTAGCTTACTGGAAGTAACAGCTGGCTTCCTTTTACAACAATAGTACAATGAACAGATAGCATAATATAAACAGCACATATAAAACTACATTTAATTTTACATACCAGACAACATAGAAAAGAGAGAGTAATTACAGTTTGTTTCCATCTTACCTTTCGGAGAGGTTTAAGTTTAGTCTCCATGATGAAGTCATACTTGCAGAGTTCACAGCACCGCGTGTCTGAGCTCTTAATCCATTGATGTAGACAAGCCTGATGAACGAAACGTAAGGTCCCTGTGCAGCGACATGGTGTGATGAGGGGGCTTTCATCATCTCCCTCACAGTGACAGATCCTGATAGAAGGACAGCAATTGAGTGAGGAGATCTAAAGTTTATTTAAACCCACTTCAATGGTGGCAGATGACATTTAAAACATTAACCCCTTTGAGATTAGAACCAAGAAATTTATTGTTTTTCCATTTTGTAGCTTTCTATTTCAGGAATCAGCTTTCATTTTTAGTCGTTCTGAAAGATGGAACAGCGTTTGGCTGCTTTTCTATATTTCAAACTATTCGGTGAGTAAACTGCTTCATACTGAGCATATTAACAATATGTTGCATCTAGAAATGGACATGGCTGATCAAAACTTTTCTTCTTAATTTTAAGGCACTTTCTGCATACTGATTTTAGTAGAAAATAATTAGAAGTAATTCAAACAACTTCATGTACTCTCAGGAGTGTTCTGCTTTAAAAAAGTCCCCTGCCTTTCCGCTTTTCCTAGAAATCATAATTCAATTTTGATCTAGTGGTTAAGGCACCAGGTAGAAAATGGAAAATGTGAATTCAAACTCCCGCCTGATCCAACTGGTGACTTTGGACCAGTCATTGTGTCTCAGCCTTATAAGTTCACAAGATTGTTGTCAGAAAAAACAGGAGGACGACGGTGTGCTGGATATGTTCACTGCTTTGAGTGATTTGTAAAAATAATAATGGCAAGGTACAAATAAAATAAATATTTTTTCTGGTTGAAATATGTTTTTTTTATTTTAATTCTTTTGCAAAGCAGAATAGAAAGAAGAAATGACTAAGGGGAGAGAGAGCTGTGAGTATTGTAGAGGCAATAAATTAAGATAAGTTTATATCTCTGGCTAAAACTAACAGAAAGCTATATGCAATGTAGAAAGAATATACAGGTAGCCCTTGCTGTTCAAAGTTACAGAAGCACTGAAAAAGTAACTTTAAAAGTGGTGTTCACATTTTGACTGTTGCCGGACTCCATGATCAGTAGTGATTGAGATTCAGGTACTTTGTAACTAGCAGGTGTTTGTGACCATCACAGCATGCTACAGTCATCATGATCACAATTTGTGTGCTTCACATCTGACCTCCAACATGCAGAGTTAATGAAGAAGCTGGCAGTAAAGTCACAGGTTGAAGTGACATGATCTCTTGCTTTATGAAAAAGCGTGATTTGCTTAATCATTGTAGTAGAAGTGAGATCATAAATCTGTTGCAGTCTTGAGATGTATCACACAATGACTGTATCACTTAAGAGTTATGGAGTTGCCAGTCCCAATTGTTAAACGAGAACTACCTGCAGTTGTATTAATACTATACCACAAAAGAAATGGAAAACAAATAACTTATAGTGGCCAGGAAAGCAGTATTTTCCCCATGTGGGATGCTATATACAGTTTTCAAACCTAATGCCATGTGATAGTCCAGTTTTATTATTATCTGCTTGTTATTAAGACTTTTTCCATCATGTAATTAACAGTAAAATTCAGAATCAATTGAGATATTAACCATTTAGAATGGATATGACAAGCATTGTAAAGAAATTCTAAAAATAATTCATAGTATATTGAAAATATAGAGAATTAGGTGTTCTTGAGTAAGAAAATGGATGGTATATTGGAATTATGATGATAATGTGAAACATCAAAAAATGATTTTGAAACAAAAAGTTGTCCTATTCTATGAGGAATTCAAAAAAGGAAACAATTATGTTCAATACAAATATCAGGCAAATATTAAGAATAACTTCCTATCCTACATGCAAGTTGTCTGTAGAAGAAAACTACAGAGTTATCCTCTATATTTTTTCAATTTTTAAAAATCTCTAGGCACATATTTGCTACAGTTACTAAATAGAGAAATCACTGAGTTTTCACTGGAATAATTATCTAAAGCTGATAAACATATAATTTCCCCAAGTCTGATCTTTTATGTTTATATTCTTTATGGAAGCAAAAATTCAGTTTATCAAATTGAGATGGCAAATCCCAATTTTAATCTGTCAAGGTTTAGAAGGTATAATTTGAATTGAAATTGAAACTTAAAGGCAATAAGATTTAATTGAATGCATGATTCAGCCAGATAATTTAATTCAAAATATTTTCACCCACTTCGTTATTTGGGAAGAAAATAAAATGGTATAAATCAGGGGTGTCAAACAGTGGTGGGATTCAAATTTGTTTTTACTACCGGTTTTGTGAGTGTGGCTTCATGGGTGTGGCAGGGGAAGGATACTGCAAAATCTCCAGTCATAGGTGATATTTGCTGGTTCTCCGAACTGCTCAAAATTTCCACCACCAGTTCTCCAGAACTGGTCTGAACCAGCTGAAGACCACCTCTGGTGTTAAACTCTATTTCATTGAGGGCCGCATCAGGATTGTGTTTGAACTTGGGGGACTGGGTAGGCATGACTGGTGGGGGGGTTACCAGGGTGTACAAGTGATATGTCAGGGTGGCCTGGACAGGGTAGGGGGAGGAATCCACTGTTTCCAGGGGACAAAAGCAAGATCAGGGAGAGTGCCAAACCCTTGTCCTCCAGAGGAGCCTCGCCTGTCCCTCTCAGGCGCTCCTGCAACCCTCTGCATTTTGCCTGTGATGGCTCCTTGCAACTCTCTGCCAGTGAAAATGGAGCTCCTGCAACCAAGCTCCATTTTCACTGGTAGAGGCACTGTGGGCCAGTCCTTTGCTGTTTCCAGGGCAACCCCACAGGCCTAATCCAGCCCGCAGGTCTTGACTTTGACACCCCTAGTATAGGTGATAAGTTCTCAAATTGAGCTCAGCTGCTGGTGACTAAATTCATGCAGTTATCGGCAACATCACAAATATGATTTGCTATTAGCTTCTTGGTATGATTTTTTTTTACTCATCAGTAATATGATCATAGTAAAATTAGTAAAATCATTTTTCTTTTTTGATGTAGGTTTTCTCCTTTCTATTCTCCTTTCTTTCATTTTACTTTGTATTTGATTTTATTATGATCAAAATTCTTAATAACATGATATATACAGAAAAGAAACTGACTAAAGATTGAAGAGACTTGCCCTTTGAAGGTATCTTTTTCTAAGGGGCTGAGGATGTTCTTTTCTCATTTGTTTTGACAAGGTTCACTGGCAAGTTCAGCCTATTTTGTGAATGACGCATTATGTGCTGCTTATGTATCTGTTTTTAATGTGAGAACAATGTGTTATCACTGTAGCATATGAAATATATTATTTTTCTAAAAAGAGTATATAATATATTCAACAGATTAGTAGGAAGCACATTTTCTCAGATCCATCACTGAATGGATGATGACTCATTCATTCTGAGACAAGACAATCAAATAAACAAATCAAGATTTTGAATATTATTTTGGAGAAGAATCCTACAGGTGTTGGTATGCTGCAGGTACAGAAATGCATCTATTGTTTCCAATTTTCCACCATTAATTTATCATAACTGGTTCATTCCTAACACAACTAACCTGGCCTTTGTACACTAATTTTCTGATACATATTCCTCATTGCATCGTGATCCATCTAATGTTCACTGAAAATCATTCACCAATCTCAGTCACCAACATGACCTTACCTTATACAAAAGTACACTTAGGGTGTCTAATGCCATACCCCTAAAATCAATATAAATATTCCTTGGATATCTATTGTAAACATCCTTGTCTTATAATAGATCCAGTGCTAAACTATTACTTAAGCATTATCTTTATTTCTACACACATACTTTAATTCCATGATACACTATTCTGAACACATGAAACAACCAACATTCAGCTCCATATTCAAATACTCCATAATTGTTCAACTTCAATCAAGCATCTTTTCTTACACCTCCTTCTAGTTCAACTTCACACATTCTGATGCTCTGCCACAGAATTCTTTTTACTTTGATCCCAACATCCAATGTCTTGGATGATTCCAACTTCTTCAAAAGAAAAAAACAAGAAAATCCAATTGCATCCTGAAAAAGTACTTTGGGGACAATCATGACCTGGATGACTGAGAATCTCTACAGACTTATAGTTATACAATTTGGGATGAACATCCTTTGAATGGTGTGGGAGTAGGAATGGATTTCCAGAGGAAAAAATTGCAGACTACAGGAACCAGGAGCACTACTCCGGTGACCCCGAGGACACAGATAAACCACCAAGTGCTTTAACAACCCTCTAAAAGGATGTAGATTACCAAGGAATATAAATCCTTCCATTCCCCACTATCCTGTCGGAGCTGAAGAACTTTCTTGGATTAGAAGCAAACCATCTTCAAAAGAAAAAACAAGAAAGTCCAATTGCCTCCTGAAAAAGCACTTTAGGATAACCATGACCTGGCTGAATGAGAATCTCTACAGACCTTTGGTTCCAACAGTTTCTCCATCCTCTTTTCTTAGGTCCACTTTGCATCTAATACTTTTTCAAAGGTGATAGTTTCTGTTCCTATACTGTTTCTACTTCCACACCCAATTCTTTTACTTCTTTCCTATTTTTCTATGCCTTTTTTTTGTAAGAACCACTCTTAACAAGATCAAAAAATGGTTTGCCATCCCCCATTTAGAACTGTTTATCACCTTCATACTGCTCACTAATTCTCTAATTAGTGAGAAACAATTCTTTACCTGGTTGTGATTGCATGTGTTTTTTTTCTAAGCAGTCATTCACCCTTTTATCTCCAACCGTTCCTGTGACTTTTTCTATGCTCTCTCTTGTTATTTCTACCCACCTACTCTTGTTAGGTAGCAGATTATTTTCCTTCTTTCTCTTCCCCATTCCCATTCTCTTGTTCATAATGTCTCACCATTTGCCAAAGGGTTTGCTATTATTATTAGTTTTACCTCCAAATTAGTCCAAGGCTTTTCTTGTGATATCTCATCATAGTACTGATAAAAGACTGGTCCTGTTTAGCTTCATAAAATTAGGTATGATTAGTTAGTTATGTATAAAAGAAAGCCATTCCTAATAAATTATTCTGAATATTTTGTTAACTGTATTACTTCTTTTGAAGTAATATCTCATATCAGTTAAGGCAAGCTAGGCATAATTTTGAATTCAGCACCAAATATTACAAGAAGGTGGCAACATATTTTTTAAAAAAATAAACTCATTTTCCAGAGAGAAAATTCAAGGCTTTGTTCATTTTAATTTCTACTATAATATAATTTACAGATTTAAGTGTTTAAGCCATTTAGTCTTCAGACAAATAAATTAATACTCAGGAGCCCTTTTCAACTACTGCCAGAATTATTTTAAATTATTTTTAAAGCTAAAATATCAACCTAAATTCCATTGGGATTGGCAAATAAAATTGACAGAGCTACTTTTAATAGGATGTACCGATTCCTCAGTAGAAATACTTAATAGAAACTACTGGCTGAATTATAAATTAAAACATTCAGTGAGAATCCTGAATGTTCTGACAAGAGAGAAAGAGCTGTTGATGAATTCGCACATAAATTTAAATGTATTAACTGGTTTTGCTTTCTGCTTCTTTTTGCTTTATTTTGTAATTTATTCATCTGTAAAACCATCGGTTGAGAATGATGGAGTTTACCTCAGGATACTGAGAATGAATATTTATTCACAGGAAAAACTGCAAGAAAAGGCTGAATTATTTTGTAGTTTCCTTACAACAACCATAACAATTTGAAAGTTTACCTCTTGTGTTGTTACCAGTGGCCTGTTGGCATATGTCACAGATATTGAGGAAAAGAAAGAGTGAATAAAATAATGTAAAAGAATTCTACCATCAATATTTTTAGATATACAGTACCTTTTAAAGTGGCCAGAATAAAAAAGGAGGTAGAATTTTGTATTAAGAAGCTGTTGGTCTAACAATTTATCTCTAACTTACTCTCCAAAATATGTATGATGAGAACAATTACAGGTTGAGATCTAAATCAATTCGATGATTGGAACTTATGACCGTCCATATTCACTATGTACTCAATTTTTTATTTTTTTTTTTTTTTTTTTTTTTTTTTTTTTTTTTATAACTAACATCAGCTAATATTGCCAATATAAAGAGATGCTTGTAAACTTTAATTTAGAAAAATTAGGAAGCCATGGAATCTCTCTTCTTATTACTTACTTACAATAAGAAAGCAAAGCCCTAGATTACTGTGATGCTACTTTTACTTTCGTATATAGAAAAAAGCTTAATTTTATTAACTTTAAACTATTAAAGCATGTACACAAGGAACAAGCAGCCCCCAAATGTTACCAATTTGTAATTGCTGATTGGATAAATGAAGCATATATATATATATATATATATATAATATATATATATATATAATATTTATATATATATATATATATATATAATTATATAGTATATATATTATATATACAGAGTATACTCAGATATACTCTGTGCTCACAAGTGAAAATTGTATCTTACATGAAATGAGAAAGCTTAACTTAGAGATAATCCTGTCATCTTTACAAATTAATTAATTAAGAGTCTGATTACGAGTGCTAAAACTACTGAACACTCCTGTAAAATAAGCATTTCAAATTATGTGGGTTCTATCCCTCTGTTTATTGCAGCCAGAACTGTGTTGGCTTTTTTGACAGCTGCAGCACACTGTTGGCTCATATTTAAATGATTGTCCACTAGGACAGTAGTCATCAAACCGGTGAGCTGTGACCCACTGGTGGGCCATGAGACAATTTTGGTGGGCTGCAGAGAAAATCTCACCCCAAAAGCACCCCACAAAGCAATTAATCCAGCTGCGCAGAAACACAAAGTCTGCGCAGCCCACATGGCCCGCTGGGAACCCTCCCTGCCCACCCAACTCCTTACCTGGCAAACTTTGCCTGCTAAATTTCTATTTTTCCTTTATCCAACCATCAGCTGTTCTGCTGTGCTGAAATTTAATTAGCAGGAAGCAGAGAAATGGTTGGATTTCTTGCTGTCTAGCTAGTCTATAGATCTTTGGCTCTGCTTAAGCACAGCCGAACTTTCTTATGAATGAAGGTTCTATTATTCAGTGTAGATTCATGACAAGCAAATTTGAGAGACTGAGCTAGCCGAGGGAGACAGATAGATCCTTGAATGAATCTGTGATCTGTGAGCAACTCAATTTGCCCTTCCTGCTTTGCCTGATTTTGGGTAAAAGTTGCTTTTTTAATAAAAAAATCAATATTTATATACATATTCATAATATTTACATGCAAGCCATGCCAGCCAGTCACATGACCACCAAGCACCCCACACCCACAAATTAGACCACGGTCACAGAACCAGTTAGTGGTCCCTGGAATTTAAAATTATGAGTTTGGTGGTCCCTCAGGTCCAAAAGGTTGGTGACCCCTGAACTAGAAGACCTCCAAGGTCCCTTCCAACTCTGTTATTCTGTTAGTATGGCTTATTTTTGATAAATTTAATAATCTTTTTAGAGTTTTGTCTGGTATTAACTTCAAGATGATAGTTCTTAATTATATTGGTCTTCATTTTTCCCTTTTTTGAAGATAGAAAGATCTTTTCCAATCCTCCAGTACTATGATTTTTCAAAATTCCAGAAAGAGGCTCCAAAATGACATTCCTGATATTCTTCAAGACTCTCAGATCTAACTGACTGAGTTCTGGAGACAAACTCATTCATAACTCTAGCGAGAGGCTCCCTAACCCTTTACTTTCTTTGGGTTCCAATTCCTTTCTTGTGTCTATTGTTCTATTTTGTAGTACCTGGATACAATTCCCTTCTGTGAGGAAGATCAAAGCACAGTATGAGTTGGGGAGTTCTATCCTTTCTTTCACATTTTTCACTATCCTCAAAAGGTTTCTTTTTTGTTGTTGTTGCTTTTAGTTTTCTTTGCAAGCTTAAGTTCGTTTTGCACTTTCTGATTTTTTTTTTGGCATGATTTTTTTTAACTGCCATTCACATCAGCTTCAATCTTAATTTCTTTTCATTGAAATGATGTGTAACTGTAGTTCTGGAAGCTCATTTTGAGAAGTTCCTCATGATCTTGTAGTCATTTTAACCCATAATGTCTGTACATGGTAATCTTCCTAGTAGTCCTCTAAGCTTGTCAAAACAGACTTTTTGAAATCTAGTATGCACGTATGACTATCCTGCAATCTTTCTTGCTACCTATCTTGAAAGCCTCAATGAAATAATTGTTTTCTCCCAACACCCAGTTGTTACCAGTTAAAACAGTTCTTTAGAACTGATTAGAAATAGATCTAGGAAAACTAATATCTCTGATGCTTTTCTAGCCTTCTGGAAAATAAAACAATCAGCAAGATTGAGGAAAAAAAATTGAAGATGTAGCAAACTTGATGAAGTTGAATTTACAAAGATGTCCAGATGTTTGCCATTATTATGATTACTTTTCTCCCTGAACATTGTATAATTTGATCCATGAAATTATTATCTGCATATTTTGCCTGGCCTTACTATCTATACCACAATTTTTTTTCTACCCTTTTCTTCTTTCTTATCCCAAGTAGTCTTCACTAGATCCTCCTATTTGAATTCTGCAAGGGCTATATGTCTGCACTTCCTTCACATACAATGACATGCCTGTTTTGCTTGGGATATTCATTTAGGATATTCATGAAATTCACCCCATCATCTTTAATGATGCCCTTATTTCTTTTACATTCAGACTTCTTGTTTGATTTTCATATTCAGTGCATTTTTTCTGGAAAAACTGCAAACTTTGGACTCTATCACTTGTCCTATTTTCTCCCATAATTACCAGCTCATTAAGTGTCTTCAGATTATTCCAGTCCCATTAATAGAAATTACTGTTGCATTGTTTCCTGCTTTTCTCCTTCCTAATAAAGTAAGTTTAAAGTTATAGTTGCAAACATGCTTTCCAAGCTCTTTCTACAAAACTCTTTGTAGTACATTCTTTCACATCTTTGGCAATGACATTAGTTTCGATGTGGATCAGTGAAAAAAGATAATTGTTTAAAAGTATATGGGGAGTCTTTCCATCACATCCTGAATGTGGGCCCAGGAGGGCAGCATATTTCTCTTGACAATCTATCATGTCAACAGCATCTTGCTTCAGTTTCTTGCCATTGCCTATTACTCCTCTTTTTCAGAAGTGACATATCCTATATTCATAGGATTTTTTCATTTACAGATCTTTTCAAAGTCTTCTTCCTCAGTTTTTCAAATTTGTGCAATTATACTTCTCCCAGAGGTCTAGAAAT
Organism: Laticauda laticaudata; assembly: GCA_004320025.1. NCBI lineage: Eukaryota > Metazoa > Chordata > Lepidosauria > Squamata > Elapidae > Laticauda > Laticauda laticaudata. Next base: position 55,013 of record BHFT01021364.1, read on the forward strand.
CCCCTGAATGGGAACGATCAATGAACAATTAGAACCTTCTGAGGCTCAGAAGAAAAAGAGCTTTCCTTGTCAGGCTTCTTTCTTCTTGTCTATATATCCTTTGCTAGTCTTTCCTTTATCTTCTGGAAGACTCCTTGAGTTTGTTGACCGTCTACAAACACCTCCTGTGTTTGATAAATAATTCATCATCTTCCCTGATAAGTTGGAGGGTGGACAGATTTGCTTATAGCCCTTCACTTGCATTTGCAGGTGGTAAGGTTCTTGTTGTCTTCTGGAAGAAAAACAAACATGGCACATTCCACATGTCATGACAATAGTTCTCTACATTTCCATGATCAGGAATAAGAAATAACTCTCATTTTTGTAAATTCTTCCACAAATGGTTCTGCAGAACACATACACAAACTGTCCCAGCATTCTGGCTTCCCAAGGAGGTAGATTGTTGTTAGTTTGGATCCTGTTTATTTACTTGGCAACCTCAGTTTCTGGTAACTGCAGTATATAGATAGTAGTATTAATGCACTTTATTGTTCTGATGTGCATGCATATGTGTGACAATTATGTGCATGTTTTCTCAGAATTTCTTTTAAAATGAAAAACTCTAAAATTATAAATGAAAAAAAAATAGTAACAACTTATCTAATATAGAATTTAAAAGAGAGAGATGATGAAATAGAGAAATTATTCTCGAACATTAGATCATTTAAGACAACAATCTTTTAGTAAATGTGGGATATCTATTTTTTTTTCTTTCTGTATGTGGCATCTTCCCTGAATTCGTTATAAGTTATCAACTTTCTAATTAACTATATTTTTCCATTTAACTAAACTGAAAATTTATGGTTATTAGCTTTGGGCCAAGTAGAATTGCAAACCACGGTTTGAAGTAGGTTGAAGATATCTGTCTATTGTGAAGATAATAACCATAATTAGGAACATGTGTCTTATTATTGTATCATTTATTATAAAAGAGCAGTAAGGAACAAAGTTTACTACCTAAAATGCAGCCAATGTGCCCTAGTATTCATATGAACAATAGTATTTTAGTTTTATAGATTGAATAATGTTAGGTTTTAGATTCTCAACTTTATTTCATAGTTGTTACCGTATTTTGTATTTTATAATGTTTGTTATATTGTAATTACCCTAGTACAATATTTGTGCTGCTTTACATTGAGCTGTGACAGTCTTGTTAACAATTTGTAACTTGAAATAATTTTGAATAATTTACAGATTTAAAATGTTTAATGAAAGAAGATGGATTTGTTTATATATGAGCTGGACTAAAGAGTTATAACTTAAACTGATTTAAAGGTTCAGGTTAAATGTACTTGATAATCAGAATACTCACAAAGTAGTATCGATTACATACTAAAAATGTATACCCTATGCTAGTACACAGCCAGTTCTAGCGGAAAAATGATTTAAAAAAAACCCAAAAGGAAACAAAGCACCCAAGCTGAGAAATTAATAGGTCTAATCATCTAACTAATCCTTAGTTCTGAAGATTGGAGAGGGTAACGAAGGAAAGAAATGATGTTATGAGACTTCAAGAGAGAGAGAGAGAAAGACAGACAGAGATAGAAACAGACAGACAGACACACACACACATATTCAAAGGCCTAACCCTAACCCTAAAGTAACAGTTAATGCAAGTTGATCCTCAGCTAAAGACAATAGGAAACAACAGAATTCTTTTCAATATAATCTCTTGGGTTATAAGTGTGAAGAGACAAAAATCTGCAAACAGAATAGCCTGTTAAATTCTGGCTGTTTCCTGCTTCTGCTGCAACCAAGTCATAATTAGAATTTACTGTAAAAATGCACCTGGCACAAAAATGCCAGCATAGGATTTATTTGGTCTCAGAATAGCTTTCAAATAGCAGAAGTAAAGGGATGATGTATTTTTAACCAGATAGGCTCTCCACATGTCACCTTTTTTTTGCAAATAGAAAAATGAATACACACAAGGATGGGCATGGTAACTATTTTCTTTCAGGGGGGCGGGGAGGAGGAGGAAAGAAGTTCAATTACTCAAGGAGAAATTCAGAGTCATGCTTTTTTGTACATACTTCTATTGGTCAAATAGAGATAAAACTGACTGCGTCACGTTTTCTGTTCTCAGTATTTAAAAATTGGCACAACTGTCTTCTAAGGGATTAAGCAGCCTGTCATGATGAAAAAGTGTCCTCAAAACCCAGAAGCATCAGGAAACACTATATTTTCCTTAATCCTGATTGTGATTACCTCCAGTAAAGATTAGGAAATCCTGTGTGAGGGGAAAAAAAGATGCCTAATCAGCCCTGCTTGGTTGCTCCTCCCACAGAGAACAATTAAATAATGAAAAAGTAGTGAGGAATGAAATCCTTTCAATTACATTTGCACCCGGATTCAAGCTGTTTCTCCAGAAAACCAGGATCCAAACAGTGGTGGAATTCAAATTTTTTTATTACTGTTTCTGTGGGTGTAGCTTGGTGGGTGTGACATGGATTGTTGGGTGTGGTTTGGTGGGCGTGGCATGGAAAGGATCCTGTAAAATCTCCATGCCCCCACACTTCAGGGGAAGGATACTGTAAAATTCCATTCCTTCCCCACCCCACTAACCTGCTTTCCAGCTCTGTTCTCCTGTGCAGGGCAACCAAAGAAGACCCAGCCGATCAGCTGGGACTCAGGAGGCAGAGAATAGATGGGGGCAGGGCCAGTCAGAGGCAGTATTTGCCGGTTCTCCGAACTGCTCAAAATTTCCACTACCGGTTTTCCAGAAGTGGTCAGAACCTGCTGAATACCACCTCTGGATCTGAAGCTATATTTCTCTTCCAATTATTTGAAACTATCGAGTTTCCATATGTATAAAAGTTAATTTTGACAGTTCAAGTGAAACATTTTATAATTAATAAAGCAGTTCCTTCATTAGAGAGTAGAAAACGTTATGAAATTTTGGGATAGGAAATGCTGTTCGTTTGAGAAATAAAACTTTGGAAGGCTACACATATAGACATTTCACTTATTTTGTCTGCACATATAAGGAAGGTGTATTGTTTGAAAAAATGGCTAGATGTTCCAAAGTATATAACCTGTTTTGCAACCTCAGATAGTTTTGAGACTTAAAAAGAAAATCAAACAGGATATGCAAAGGAAGCATAAACATGATACACTTCCTCTAGAAACTATATAGTATAAAACAGTTCTGCTTTATTTTGTATAAACCAGCAACACATAGTACAGCAATAGAATTAATAATTTTCAGCATCCTGAAATCTAGTTCCAATTTATCAGCTGTTTCTTTGTGATAAATGTATGGATGAAGTTCATGGTTGTTTTTAAGAGTATACTATTGCGTACTTGAAGCACACTAAAATGCTTATTGGAACTTCTGAAGAAATACATAATTTTCTAATTCTGGAAATTACAAATTCAGCAGATACAAACAGAATTACACTTAGAATAAAGGATCATCAACCTGTTGTTGTTGTCCCGTGTTTGGAACACAGTGTCTTTGCTTAGATTTTTTATGAATATTATTTTAATATCGAGCTGACAATTTAAAATATGATATCTACTGAAATGTACTGTATTTTAAGGCCTTTTAGAAGTAGGTATTTTTTTTTCCAGTTGTGGAATGCAATTGTAAATCATGTTAAATTCAAATGAGTTTGTTTAATACTATTGTCCTGTCTTTTTAAATATTTTGTTCCATTTTTTTTTCTTCTTTTCTAAAACTAATAAAGAATATTTGTAGCTGGGAGCTGACATGAGGGCTCCTTGGTGCTCTCTGAGCTTGCTTATTTTCTTGCAGACATTTCATTACCAAAATTAGGTAACATCATCAGTGTTAGTAAAGAGTGTTGTTTGCTGTCAGTTTATATTCTTGTGGCTTGCCTGTCAATGTTGGCTTGGTGGTTACATTTTCCCAGTTGAGACTATGGTTATATCTTGGTATATGTTGTGAAATTAAAGAATTTTCATCAAGACAAAATTCTTTAATTTCACAACATGTATATTGGGGAACTGTGACCATCATAGGCTAAACCAAGTCTAAAAGTGCCAGGTAATTTCTAGAAGTCTGGCGCTCTGACAAATCAGACATTAATAGACACATAGTCCTTAACACCATCTATAGATTACGCAAAAGAGACTATCACCCAGGACTACCACCCTTTATTCCAGAAAGGAATAAAAAGACCCAAGTACCTCTCCACCAGTAATTAGCACCCAGGTCAGCATAAGTTAACTCCAAGGTTAATATCAGACCAACAATAAAATAAACAATAGCCCAATTAAGAAACTGCCAAAGAAGCCAACAGAAAACAACCCAATCAAAGAATCTCTAAGACCACTCTACTAACACTGACATGCAAACCCTTAGAATATAAAATTGACAGCAAACAGCAGTCTAGCATTGATGATGTGAGTCAATTTGGGTAATGAAACGTCTGCAAGAAAGAAAGCAAACCCGGAGAGTACCAACGACGCCTTTCTGAAGAAACTGACTAACCAAAAGCAAACCAAAATTGGCTTTAATTTACTGGAGCATTGCAACTTTATTTTCTGCTATGAAAAAAGGAAGCTGACTTTTGGCTGACTCAGGCTTACTGTATCGTAAATCTTTCTCCTAAATTGTTTTCTGCTTGTTTAGCTGCAATTTATCATTGATAAAAAGTAACAAGCAAAGTAACAAGATTTTGCAGCATGTTTTAAAAATATATTTTATACACACTGTGTATGGGGGGGGGGGGANTACACACTGTGTATGGGGGGGGGGGGAGAAGCCCAATTCACAAGGACTAATGTCACAAATTTTGTAAGAACAGCATAATCTATCAATGTTTTAGTCATTCCCAAATGTCCGCATAGGAGCATGTCAGTTTCCTGGTGTTCTGAGCAATTGACCGTACTAAAATAAAAATATTTATTAGGCCGTCAATGGGAAATGGCAAAATATGACAAAACATGTAAGAATCCACTCTAGATACACTCTAATCTCTAGGTGGTTGTACAAGCAAGAAATCTTTATAAGATAATTCTTGTCCACAATTTAAATGATGGTTAAAATAATTAGATGGATGGGTATAATAACAATGTTGCCTTTTTTCACATTTTTCAAAATGAATTCCCAATGTGTCAAAAATGTTATGCCTAAAAAATCACAACTGCATTTAAATCATTTCCGTTTTCAGAGTATAAGAAGCCCATATTTTTTCTAGTCATAGGAAAGGATGTGACAATAATAAAATAACTTTATGAGACATATTATATCTAGAGATAGATAAACTATATGGATTATTCATCCCAGTGATATAACTAATAATTTCAGAATTCTTATGGAGTATCACAAAAAATAGAAAGATCTAAAGCAAAGCCCATTTTGGAAAATCCAATAACTAATTTTTCAGTATTTAACTTTATTTGGCATGCATATAATATACTACCAGTTTTCTAATGATATTAAGTTTTCCGCTGGAGCCTTTATTCTACAATTATCATATATTTCAAAGGGGAAATTTTGTATACTATTCATTTCTAGAGATGACCCTCTTGTTTATCTAATGTTTTGATATCAGACTGAAAAAAAAATCTTTATTTCTACAGACATTAATTAATTTGAAAATATCTATCTACTGTATCTATTTATACCTATTTGTATCTATCCAGAATAATAAAATCTCAAATGTACTTGTGTTACCCATAAATTAGTGCTGTCACTAGAATAATATTCTTGAAATACATCATTAATGTTTATATTATATTCAGCACCATAAATATTAAATGAGTGCTGTCACTGGAATAATATTCTTGAAATACATCATTAATGTTTATATTATATTCAGCACCATAAATATTAACATCCTGGTCTTGCAGCTATAATTCTTCAGACATGGGTTACCACAAATATTAATAAAGGGCATTTTGGTTTGACCCAAAACAGGAGGTCAAAATAGACAGCATAAATTCTGGAACATTTAAATTCAGGTCAGGCAAAGAATATATTAATAAAGGCAAACCGAGGGCCTTTAAACATGACGGTTTGCAAACTGGAAAGATGTTCTTACAAATAACAACAACAAAGATTTTCACTGAATTGTTGGTGTCGCACAATTTAGTTAAAAAGAATAAAAAAGAAAAAGAATGAGTTATTTTAAGGAGAAATGTACCGTACATCTATTTGTATTATTATTAATCTGAAATAGTTCAATATTATGTATCAAGTGTTTTTTTCACAATTTCATGATTAAAGTTTATAAAGTTTAATTGCTAAGCATGTAATCGTACTTATCTAAACTCCAAAAAGGAGCATGAGTTAAAGAAAACATAACCACATCTTTTGTATAATTTAGGATAGTCAGCTAGCAATTCTCTTTTGAATTAGGACAAACCTGCATATTTCAAAATCCTCAGATAAGTCATCATAAAACGCAGGATGTTTCCGAGCAGCCACACTCACAGAAGCTCCTGTCTCAGCAGGTGTTCCATTTCCTGTAACTGTAAAAATATCTCTGCCTGTGCTTCTCTCCGAACCACTGTCCTCCTTGCTTGTTCTGCCTTGCCTAATGTAAGCTGAAGGTTCTGGATCCTGATGGCTATTCTGGTGTTTTCCAGACCGTCTCAAGAAGTTGGGTTCCACAGAGCAGCCAGAAGATAACGAGAGGGAGCTTTCTTTATACCTTCTAATTGTCCTCCTAGGATTATTTAGATTACAACTTTCAGCTTCTGACTTCTTTTCCCCACTTACTCCCATAGTGGAAAGTTCAATAGCGTTCTTACTGCAGTGCTCATCTACAGAAACATTTGAAGGGTTCTGTCTTCTCATTTTCCTAAGCATTTTGGCTCTATCTCTTTTTCTGACTAGGGCCCAATAATTTTCATCTGAAGTTGAAGAATCAGATGTTGTTTTGCAAAAGGCATTCCATCGAGGATTTGTGATCTTGGGATGTGACTTGACATCCTTGTCTTTTCTTTGCTTTACTATATCCTGAGAATTCTCCTTGGCCTTCTTTCTCTGCCTAACACCTTGCTTCACCTTTTTTACATGCTTTTTCCTAGCAGAACTCGGCCCCATGACATGGATTGATGTTTCAAATGTATCTTCTGATAGGTCATGCAAAGTGGAAGATCTGAACAGAACAAGAGGACAAGGAGAAGGATAGTGATAAAATGAGAAGGGAAAGGAAGACAGAGAGAAAGAGGGAGAGAGAGAGAACATAAATAAAGTAATAGAATCAAATGGAAAATGAACATGATACTGAAAATGACAAACAAAAAAGCAGATGGGTGGAAATACAGGAAAGAAATTAGACAAAAGCAATATACATAGCTCATTAGACAAAGAAGACATGTACTGAACAGATTAGGAATATTAATTTAACACATACCTACAGATGTCCTGAGTAGATGGGCAGACAGATAACCGTGATTGACTTCCGGGAGCTGTTCCTGTTGTAGGACTGCTTGCCTGTTGGAAGAAGTTAGATAAATTGGATTCTTTGTCCACAAAATAAAACATAGATATTTTATTACTTTTCCACATGATTTTATATATATTTCAAGCTCTTCACTCTGCTTTCATAGAGGCATGGTTTGTAAAATAAGGAAATTGCTATTAAAGCAAAACCCTTTTGAGGAAGTAAATGCTGCAAATCACATGTGTTTTTTATTTTTGAGGAACAAACTTTCAGAAACTGTTCTCATTTGGCTTCAGATGTGAATAAGTAAAGAAAAACCAGCTGCTAAAGTTAAAAAAAATGATGCTTTTTAAAAATTAAGACAAATTGGCATGTATTGTTCTGACTGATTCCTGTGTGAAAAAAATGAGAAGGAAAAAAAAAATCCTATAGTTCAAATATAATTGTCAGCATCCTGAAAATATTTGAAATTCAGATTGTTCATTGAAAATCTATAAATTATATGATTATCTTTAATTATCGCATTCCGATATGCCCCCTCTATAGTGATATAGCATTTGTGACTGGATATTTCTAGTCTAGTGAAAAGAAAGACCAGGCGTGACATGACAGCAGTGTTTCAATATTTGAGGGATTTCCACAAAGAAGAGGTGGTCAACTTATTTTCCAAAGCACCAGAAGGCAAGACAAGAAACAATGGATAGAAACTAACCAAGGAGACAAGCAACCTTCAACTAAGGGAAAATTTCCTGACATAAACAATCAACCAGTGGAATGGCTCGTCTTCAGAAGTTGTGGATATTCTATCACTGGAGCCTTTTAAGAAGAGACTGGACATCCATTGGTCTGAAATGGTATGGGGTCTCCTAGCTGAGCAGAAGGCCTTCAAGGTTCCTTCCTGTTGCTACTGCTGCTTCTGCTTCTGATGTTGTTACTTATACACAAACCAAATACATTGCACCTTGTTAAGAAGATTCATCATATTAAAGTGTATTCAATAAACCACAAAATCAGATAGAAATGGGACGAGTGCTGAAAAATCCTTTCATGCTCCTACTTCTGGTCTATATGTAAACATTTCAGATAAATGCTTAACAATTAGTAATAAGAAAAGCTTAATACAATAAGAAAAATGCTGTAAACATTGTGAGTACACTATGTTGATTCAATATTTAGGAATTATAATATTTTACAAGGAAATGAGATAAGTGTATCTAGATTCAATTAGACTTTTGTCTTCATTGTAGTTTTACCATGGGTGTGTTAAATTATTGATCTTCTCCTGATTGTTATTGCAAATTACATGGTACATATGTGAACTAGAGTAAATGATAAAATGATCAACATTATAGTCACATAAATATTTTTTCTAAAATGATGAAAATGTTTTCACTAAATTGTTGCTATTGTAGAAGTCCCACTGGTCATTATTTGGCTCAAAATAATTTCATTTTAAAGAATATGCCCGTGCTATTCTATTTGTCTTTGCAAGCCACATAATATTTTCTTATCCATCTTTCCACAAGTTTCTTTTCTTTTCTTCTTCAAACTGTAGATACTTAAAAGATAAGCTGATATACAAAAATGCTGCTTGCCTTTCCTGTGATTTATATACATTTTGTTCTGTAACATAAAGCTAAAATCTCCCCAAACAATAATAAATTCAGTCAAGGTGAAGATATGGAATAATTCATGAAAAAAATAGCATCAATAGATTGGTTTGCATGCTGTTCTCACCTAGGCTTCCCAAAAGCATGAAGCCAACTCCTCCCAATAAAACCCCTTTTATTTAGTTTAAAGTGAATTCCTCTCCAGCAAAGTCCTGACCAATGGTCTTTAAAGAGATTTCACAACTATAGACCTTTATCAGGCTTGGAGAGCTGACAGGCTGATATCTTCCAAACGCCACTCTATAGGAGACACTATTTGGTCAAGTCATGAACAGATCTTCACCTGAATGAATTGAACTAATTGTCTCCTGAAAACACCACTCCCCCTTCACTCCTGTTTATTTCTTATGGGAGGGGCCATTCACCGTCCACCTGTGGCTTTACTCCCGGGTCAACCCTTGTTCCTTAACTGTTCCCTTCTCCTGACAGCTCTGCGCATACACACACTGGGAACAGGCTCCAGATGTTCTTCTGCCCCACTGATATCCAACTCCGAAGGCTGCTGATAACTGTCAGATGGTCCTGGCCCTATCTCTGCCTCCAATGAAGAACACTCGTCAGAGCCTTCCCCAGACTCCAGGACTGGCCCATGTTCCTCTCTAACCTCCTCACTATTCAAATCTGCTGCCACCTCTGCTGTCTGCTGGTGGGCCATAACACATACTTGCTTTAAATTCCATGAGTAAAATAAGCTTCATTGAGGTGATACAAAATGACTGTGTGGATCTTCTCTACTGAAAGCTAGTCTTAATCTAGCATAGGATACCTGACTGCAAGGTTGATTTAAAATTTATAAGAAATTTTCCAATGAAACATTACTTCACTATTTTCAGCAAGCAGAGGTTGAAATATATCCAGTTTCATTTCACTAGGCTAAATTCAGTAAATAAACCATCGTTGAGCTGAGGATAAAAGCTATTTGGTGTTCATTAAACTTTATAACCAGTGAAAACAAACATAAATTATATCCAGCTAAACCCTGATATTTATTGGTAATATATGGGGAACAATTACAGTTTTTCAATTTAAGATAGATCAATTTAAGTCAGGTAAGGTAAATCAGCAGGAGCGTGTGACCTGACATCAGGACAAAGGGTTTTATTTGTTCCTGTTACTGTTCACTTCTTTTTTATTTGGAATATAAGTTCTCTATTCATTAAAAATTCTATAATATCCATTGATTAAATTCCAAAAAGTTAAAAACATATCACTTATTCACAGGCAATTAGCATATCAATTTAAAAAATGAATAGAATCTGTAGAAATAACCTCCAAAATAAAAAAAATCAATACAAAGAGTATTTGACATTATCTTCTATTTTCCATATTATGATTCCTTGAATGGCAGCTAATTTAACAGCATAAAGGATTCTAAATACCATTCTAAATAGTATTTAAAGTGACATTTACATGAAAGAAATTTACACCACATATTAATTTCTGAATAATTTATCAAAGCAGATTTTATCAGATGAGGTCAATGATACAAAATTATGTTTTACAAAAACTAGCTTATTAGCAAGTAAGCTTATTTTTGTGGGATAGAACATACTTTCAGACACGACACACTTTTAGAAACTTAGTTTGAAAAGTATTGAAAATACTACACTTCTTATATTCAAAGTTTTTATACTAGTAGCTTGTACTGAATGGAAAAATGTACATGATAAACTAAGTAATCTGTTATTGCCCTAGCTTTATAGTTGTTAAAACTTAATGTAAGAGATCAGCAGAGCATAAGATTCCAAAAAATTATTTCAATTTTATTATTTAAATTTTCAAATATTTTTTCCTGAATCTTATACTCCTGAAGAAACAATATAAACATCTTCTATAAAAGAAAAAAGAATTTCCAGAATTCCCTGACAGAAATTGATAACAGTATCCCAAGCTGTTATCTCCTATCTGACTTCTACTCTAATTCTGGCAACTCATAGCCTCCCACCCATTACCTGCCTCTGTGTGGGAGGAACATTTTTGCAGCCTTATATTCACAAGAAGGTTTTCTTGACTTTGATTTAGATCTCAACACCAACCTGCACCCAAATCTGGACCCAGTTATAATTGCTGAAATAAAGATACTTATTAATCAGCTAAAGGCTGGTGAAGCGAAGGCAATGATTTTATCATGTCTGAAATACTACAAAATAATCTGGAATGGTGGATCCCCATTCTTGCTTTCTCTTTACTTATATTGATCTCACTTGCACAAATTCCAGAGGACTGGAACCTTCACATTATTGTCCGTATTTATAAAAAGACCTGCCCACTAACCATTAGCCTCTTCTTAAATATAATAAGTAAGCTCTATGCTGGACATTTATACAACAAATAAGTAAACTGGATTGACTTAAGCCCATGTCACACTGCACCAACGGATGGAAAGAGGATGTAAAACGGAGAAAAACACTTGCCATT
>BHFT01021365.1:0-17784 GCA_004320025.1 Laticauda laticaudata
CTGGTCACCCAGCAATGACAACACTACCAATAGAGACTTGCCCGTTACCCATAGCAGCTTATGATGTCACCAGAGCCACCGCGAAATACTCATTTGACTGCCGCGTTCTTAGCTGCGTAGGGAAGCTGCCGAAAAACCAAAAGACTGAAACTTCCTTGCCGACCAACAGAACTTGAACTTGCTATTCTAAATAGGTTTTTGTGGGCGTTGATCGGGTGGGTCATTTCCTGCAAATACAACCCGGCGTACTTAGGTTGTTACACGAAGGCACCTAGGAATGTATAAGATGAAACACCTTGCTAGAAGTTATGTTTTGGTGGCCCGATGGTATTGATAAGTTGATGGGTAACGCTCGTTGCACAAATCCACGGATTAGACCCAGTCACCCACCAAAAGGCACCCGATTTAAGACTGGGAAACCCCACGGTGCCTTGGTCAAAGATCCAACATTGATTTCGCGGTTCCTTACCAAGGCAACCTTCTCATTCATTGATGCCTATTTCTAATTGTTAGAAAGATAAAAGTTATGCCCATCAACGGACAACAGAAACGGTACATTAAACCAGCACTCGGACAACCTTTTTGCCACCCGATCGTCTACCGTGGACGTCCTCGTCTCATTGCCACAGCTGACCAGATATACATTCGAGCAATCTAGCTTCCCCTAGGTTATAAGACATCCCTAACTGCGCTGGCCCAGCCTGGGGGACTGCGAACGGCAGGCCAGGAGGAATGGTCCTGTTTACCAAAGAGCGGTTAGAAAGAATGGACACCGGAGAGTCCAACAAAAAATAAACAGATGCTCACACTCCACACATAATCAGCTCATTACCCAAACCAACAAATCCAGCAGAATACTCATGGGCGAAACATAGAATCCAACCTTATAGTTACACCCAAATTTTACTCCAGAAAACCCCCCCGACTCCTCTACACGATTTAGACAATTCCGAAAACGATATGGCGTATTTAGTATACGCTATAAAACTCTCACCGAGAACTGGTATCTACCAGGACAAATTACCCCAAAGAACAGCCCAATCCTACGGTTAACAGTAGATGATGGCAGGATGCAAAGCCACATAGACCAGCTTCATCCCGAAAATCATAGAAAGAACCACAAAGACATACAACCCATTCGTCGAAAAAACGAACGAAATTGCAACCAGGTCTAGTGTAAATCTCTGAAAGTAAATAAAGAACTATTAAAAACTAAAAGACCAATGCTAAACATATGAACAAAGAAGATCAAATACAAAAGACTCCACTGTTTTGAGAGACTTGCGTTAACAGCAGCCCCATCGCAAGGGTCCACCAGGCCAAGCTACGACTCCCGGCAGAAACGGGGAGACGGCAAAACGCCAGCCAAGAAACTCAGGGCGGCGATAATAAGTGGCTCTGACCAACCCTTCACAGACCGTTTCCAGAGAGAAGAATTACGGTACGACACAGCAGCCCATCCGAACCCGGTTGAATCATTTCAACCAAATGAACCGCGCAAGTCAAGTCGATCCGGGAAAAGAGTCCCAGCCCTACCTGCGAGACTATTCACCACGTAGACTGAACTAGAGGGGAGGTGTTCTCCATATGTAAATCTGGTGACTCCAAATCTCAAACCTGATTTCAATAAACTAAGCATTGGATTGGTTCACTTAGAACCCAATCCAAAGAGCATATGCTAAAGGCGGCAAATTTAAGCAACTGCCATGGCTGCAAGCAGGCAGGCCAGATCTGTATAAAGAAGCTGCCTCGCTTTCAGCCAAGTTTCCTGTTTACTGACTAGTTAAGAATAAAGCCTTTGTTGTTGGAACCCGGTCTACCTCGTGTGTTTTCTGAACAAAACAGGAGTCATTCCAAGTATGCCTCAGTGTTGAAAATTACCATATGAATTGATTAGGGCTGATGTATTTGGCTGCAAAAATCACAAGATGGTAGCAAAGAGAAAATTATCATCCTTAAGCTCTCTTCTAAGGGTGGTGCCCAGAATTGTCTTTTAACAACATCTCACAGCTTCAACCTCAAACTGTCTACTGTGGATTTCACCCCATTTCTAAGAGGTCCTTAAAGGGGGCATGTATAAGCACACCAGCCTGCCTACTGTCCCTGTTTTATTGTCCCAATTTATCTGTATTTACTCCTCTTGTTCTTGTTTATGTTCATACTTATACATATTATCTTGTACATGTTTGACAAATAAATGAATGAATAAATGAAATAAAATAAAGATAGGCGGCCATACAAATCTTTTAAATGAAAAGCAGTCTCTGCCCAGTGACTGTAGAGTTGGTTTGTGGTGAGCTAGGCCACAAACAATTTTAATAATAAATAAATAGCAAAATGCAGAAATAATACTGATCCTATGCCTGGAATCATTCATTGTGAGCAGCAGGCAAGGAAGTCGTTAGTTCTTATCTTGTTAGGAAAAAGACTGGCACTGAATTAAGAAAAGATCTGTGCAACTAAAATGAGCATTGAATATTTCACGGTTTAATAGCATTGAAATCCTGTGAGACTGCGCTTGTTTGGGGAAACTTGTTCCTGATAAATATAAGATCCATTAGAGATTTAATGCATTTACAACGTGGGCTGTCATGTTATTTCTCACAGAAAGTAAAATAAGGGAGAATGTCATTTACAGAGGCAAATGTATGCATCTGAATTGACTTAATCAATGTGAAATCAGTCTTAGGGAAGAATGAGAGGGCATCTGGAGATGCTGTTGAGGAGCATCAGCTAAACTCATAAAAATGATCAGATGAAGCTTGTTTGCAGAAATATAATATTGAGTGTTGGGCTTAAGCTTTTGTGAGCTACAGCATGCACCTGATGAAGTCAGCCATAGTTCACAAAAGGCTAGGCCTTTTAATAAAATGTGTCAGTGTGAAAACATGCTACAGACCCCTTCTGATTTTTGGCTGCTGTAGGTCAATACAGCTGTCCTGCAGTGTTGTACTTGTAATACCCACATTTTAGGTATTAAAACTAAGCTACTGGCTAATAAGTACACGGTTAACATATCCAGGCTGCAGGTATCCATATGACCACTGGCAGCAGAAATATTAAAGATTAACTTCTTATTCTCATCTAATAGTTATCTAGACTTTTGCAGCCTAGATTTGGTAACCCTGGTAAAAGCTTATTTAAGAATTATCTGGGGTGTGTGGAATGTGAGCAATAAAATCTTGCAAAGCATCTCTGGAGTGTGTGTGTTTGGCTGCAAAAAAATCATATTCCTGAGATTGTTGGGGAAAAAAAATAAGTTGCTGCTGTAACTTCCATCTTCATCTTTGTTTTTTTCTTTGTTAGTCTTTTTAACACTGATAAATGCAACTGGTGTGCATATAAATCAATGGAGTATGATGCCTCTGTGTGTAGCTACTTGCTTGATTTGTCTCAGGAGGAACTGTGTGAAGGCAAATAAAAAAGATGCATTATATAACTTTTTTTTATCTTAAGTCCCACCAATCACTTTATGAAAGAACTTGGTTATCATCAAGAGAGAAGCAAAAAATTCACTCTTTCCAAAGATAGATAGATAGATAGACAGACAGATAGATCGATCTCATCTTCTGCAATAGTTTCAATTCAATTTATGGAATACAAATTAAAGAACCCTTTTCCAACAGTGACCACAGCATGATTGACTTTTGTCTCAACATACATCCACACAAAATCAACACAATGATGTGATCCCCATATTATAACTTCAAAAAAAGGCAACAATGATCTTATAGACAATGATCTCTCATCCATTTGATTGGCAATTTCTATCACTGGAATGCAATACTGTAGAACAGGGTCTCCACCACCGGGCCCCCAGACCGGTACCGATCCGTTGGATCATTTTTACCGGGCCGCAAAGAATGAATAATTGTGATTAAAATATATATTAAAATATGTTTTTTAGTAAAGAAATAGTAAGAAAGGCCTATTACTATTGGAGAAGAATTGATTTTGCCGGTTCTTGAAAAGTGTTTCTGCGTGAAAGCTGGTCCCCTGGTATAAAAAAGGTTGGGGACCACTGCTGGTTAAGAAGACCATTACACACATATTTTTACTTGAAGTCAAAGGAGAATCAAAACTATACTACAATACAACTCCAAAACCAGAAAAAAACAGATTATCCATATAAATAAGGAAGCATAAATCCAAAAGAGAATCACCTTGTGGAGAAAACAAATCTGGTCACATTGCACAACTTCAAAAGTGACACATTAAAAAAATTATCGCATCAGATAAAGACTGAATGCACATTAAACAAGCAGAAAAAACCTTCTAACCAACACCAATTCCACCAGCGCTTTCTACAGTTTTGTAAACAACAAACTAAAAACAAGGTCCATATCCCATCCTTGAAAGGACCAATGGTAAGACCTGCAACCGCTGACACTATTAAAGCCAACCTCTTTAACACATTCTTTTTGGCTCAGTATTTGTAAACAGCAATGGATCATGCCCAGTATTTTCCTAGTCAACCACAACGACAACGTACAAAGATCTCTAATACATATCAATTTTCAGAAGAACATGTTGAAAAAGCACTACGCAATCCTAAAACCATCTCTATGTATTGGACCAGACGGAATATGTGCTTCTTCTTAAAAAAAGCTAACTCCATTGCCATACCAAACTCTAAGCAAAATCTTTGAAAAATTTTTTCTATTTCCAGGGAACACAGCTTTCCTTGTGGCGCAAAAACTATGGTCAAGAGCCAGGGTCATATCCCCATCTTCAAGAAAGGGAGACCCAGGGCCTAAGTTGAAAATTACAGACCAATCTCTCTTATGCATACGTCACCTGTAAAGTCATTGAATTTAATTATTTAACCAATTCATCATCCTCCACTTAGAAACAAACAACCTACTCTCTAATAAACAATTTATTTTCAGGAAAAAACCTTCAATGTAATCTGCAACTCTTACACTACGCAATAAATATATGGACTACACAACTCGATCAGGGCAAAAGCAATAGACTTCTGTAAAGCCTTTGATTCATGGTTACACACAAACTACTCCTAAAACTAAAAATCTTATGGTATCTCTGAACAACTGCATACTGCATAGAAGCATTCCTGTCAAACAGATAACAAATGGTCAAAATTGGGAACGTCCTATCAAATTCTGTATCTGTCAATAGTGGTGTCCCCCAAGGCAGTGTTCTAGTACAAACTCTTTTCATCTCTATATAAATGGCCTCTGTGATCATATCAAGAGCAACTGCGTTCTCTAGCTGATGATGTAAAGCTATTCAACACCACAGACAATACTGCTCCCTCTTCAAAAAGACCTCGACTATGCAGAATGGTCAAACAAATGGCAACTTCAAATCTCAACAAATTAAATGCTCTGCCTTACATGATGGCAAAAAAAAATCAGAAAAATAAAATACAGGCTGATATTCAAGACCTTGTTGAAGATACAAAATCTGTCAAAGATCTTGAAGTACTCATCTCAAATGACCTACAGTGCTAGAGCCCATTGTAACTACCTAGCCAAAAAGGCATTAAGAGCTGTTACCTAATCTTATGTAGCTTTTTCTCGTGGTAATATTACACTACTAACTAGAGCATACAAACATTGCAAGCATACTCGAATACATCTCATCAGTCTGGAACCCACATTATGCATCTGATATTAACACAGTTGAGAAAGTCCAGAAATACATTACACAAGAAGAGTTCTGCACTCCTCTACTCATTGCAGAATACCTTATGCCACAGACTTGAAATTCTAGACCTAGAAAACCTCGGAAGTATGGCCGCTTTGGTCCAATCTAAGTATAGTATATAAAATCATATGTGCAATGTTCTACCTGTCAATGAATACTTTAGTTTCAACCATAACAATACAAAAGCAAACAACAGATACAAACTCAAGGTTAATCGCACTAGAACTTGATTGCAAGGAAATATGACTTCAGCAACAGAGTGGTCAATGTCTGGAATACTCTTCCTGACTCTGTGTTTTCTTCTCCAAACCCCAAAAACTTTAATCTTAAACTTCTACTAATTACCTCACCCTTTTCTAAGAGGTCTGTAGGGGGCGTGCATAAGCACACCAATGTGCCTACCGTCCCTGTCTATTGTTTTCTTTTATTTTTTCTTATATGTATCCATGTATTCATAACTATGTTTTTACTTGTACCTATTATCTTGTAAGCATTGACAAACCAAATAAAATAATATAAATAAAAAAGAGATAGATAGATAGATAGATAGATAGATAGATAGATAGATAGATAGACCAGAGAGATAGGGATAGAGATGGGTATAGAGATAGGGATTGATTATTATTAAGTGAACCAATTTTACCCAATGGTCATTTCTTGCCAGAAACTGGAAGTAAATGCTTGTTTCTGGAAAAAAATTCACTAATTTTGGTGACAGGACTGCGAGATGCTGCCAATGGCTGTATATGTGGGCCAGTTGGCAGCTGCCCAAAATGCTGTCACATGACCATGAAAGGGGAGGCCGTCAGAATTAAAAACTTGAGTCATAAGTAGCTCTGGGGAGGTATTTTGAACAGTCGCTAAGCAACCAGTTGTAAGTCAAAACTACCTGTTACAATGGATTGTGCATTCCTTCCACATCTGATTTTACACATCCTTCACTGGCCTAACATGAAATATTTTTACCTGATCCATTGTTTTAGGCTTGATAGATAGATGATAGATAGAAAGATAGATAGATAGATTTCCTAAATCTAATTAAAAGATGGCAGATTGCCAGCAAAACAAACTACTAGCAAAAGTGGCATTTGATCACACAAATGAAGTCGAGATAGCCATGCCCACCCTGGCCATACCCACCCTTGCCCCACAAGGTCAAACACAACCCTGATGCGGCCTCAATGAAATTGAGTTTGACAGCCCTGGTCTAGACCACTGAATCTCAACTCCCAGGATTCACCACTCAACCTATACCGTAATTCTGGAAGTTGAAGTCCATACATTTTAAAGTAGCTATGATTGAGAAACACTGATCTAGGCAATGAGGCCATTCTCTCTGCAATTTTTTTTAATGTCCATCCATGTGCCTTTTCCATCATCCTTGTTTCGTAGCTGTTATCTTCCATTACCATGCCTATTTTACATAGTACACTCTGTACGCATGCATGTGTGTGCGTGTGTTTTAGGGTTCCCTTCCATAACAATTTTCTAATAAATTTTTGTTCCCTCGGAATGCTGAGTGCTCTTGTTCTATATCTATGAAAGCATTCTCGCATTTACCTGGAGATTACAAACAGAAATCATGAGGAACTGCCTCATTTTTTTACCCATTGTTACTTTTCTTAAAATGTATTTGCCAATTTGCAGAGGTCTGTATTTGCCCACCCTGCTGGCCTTTTTGCAGGAACATGCATGGATGTGAACTTTTCATGAGCCAAGCAGGTGACCAACAGAGGAAACTAATGCTCATGCTGTTCCCATCCTCATCCTCACTTCATGTTGTATTTGGTTTTATGGTGATTAAAACAAAATAAAAGGGCTTTATAAGAAGGAAAGCAGCTCCCTGCATATTGCAAAAAAGACGAGTGACAGAAGGCATCTTCATCTTCCTATGGAGGAATTGCTTTTGTAAGATTGGGAGGCACAACCTCTTGTTGATCTGCACCACTTCAGTGACAGAACATATGCAATGATTTGTACTATGCTACTGCTGAGCCATGAATTAATCAGCTGCCCAACAGCATATGATCACATGAGACCTGGATAAGCTGCTTATGTCCAGCAGAGATCCATCTCTGATTTTGCAGGAGATATTATCTTCCCACAGGGTGCAATGGCTCAGCGGTTAAAGATGCTAAGCCCGGGTTTGAGACCCGAGCACTGCACAGTGGGGTGAACTCCCATTTCTGCCTCAGTTCCTGCTCACCTAGCAGTTTGAAAGCTCGCAAATTATGAGTAGAATAATAGGTACCACTTTGATGGGAAGATAACAGTGTTCCGAAATGCGCTTTTGGCGTATAGCTATGCTGACCACATGACCATAGAAAGTATCCTCGGACAATGCTGGTTCCCTTGGCCAAAAATAGAGATGAGCACTGTGCCTTAGAGTCAGGCATGACTGGACAGGGAAACCTTTACCTTTATTCTCTTTGCTTGGGAATATATACTGGAGCTGTGCATACTTTCAAATGAGTCAGATGTGCTTTAGATCTCACATGAGTGCCAGCACAAGATCTCTCTGCTGTTTATTGAAGCAGCCATCTTTTTTCAAACTTCTGCTGAAAGCCAAGAAAAGGTGTGGCTTCTTAAGGTACAGAGGCCGTGTCACTGCCAGAACATCGTCTTTCTCTCCTTCGTTTGTTTGGAAGGCTGAAAAAAGAAAGGCTGCTTTAATGATCAGGAAGAAGGTGCTGTGCTTATGTGAGTTCCAAGCCCAGGTTCCAAATCATTTTTGACATCTGCATAACATTTGCATTTACTAAGACATCTGCTTTTACTAAGAAGCCATTTTAATTGCTGTTTGCATATGCATTATGACCTCTCAGGTGGTAGCTGCCAGAAAAATGAATCAATTTTCTCACATTTTAGTTCTAGGAATTATATTAAAGCAATTTCTTTTTGATTCCTAGGGCTAAAATGTGAAGGGCTTTGAATTTTCTGTCAGGGGTAGGTAAGCAGGATCATCAAAGACACAAATTTCCTTGCAACAAGCAACATCTACTAAATGTAATTACTAATAATAGATAATCTTTAATTTGGAGATTATTTCATGCTTGGGAATTTATTCATTTGACTATACCAAATCTTGAATAGTCTTTAACCGTGTTTTATTAATTGGGTTAATATATTGTATAACATTCAGAAACATTTCTAAATATTATACAGTATATTCCCTATTTTTGTAGCAACTTATTGGTTTATGTTAACATAACATTTTATTGTAGTGCATACCAATTTTATTTTCAGGTGATGGTGGCCTGTGAGCTATATATATTTTCCACTCTGAGAACTTTTTTTTCAGATTAATCAGGAAGGCATACCTTTTATTTCATATTTTTAATAATGAGTATCTGCCTGCAGATCCAAAGAAATGCCCTTGAAACCACTTCAGATGTCAATGTTTTATAGGAGATGACCAGACTGAGCCTGAGGGCGGGATCAAATGCATCATCATTTTGGAGTCTCTATGTCCCTGTAAAAGACCTAAGTCCAGCTCCCACTTGAAGCCCTTTAGCTGTTGTCTGACACTAATTTGCCTTGACTGCTAGTCGGTTAGATTCTTATGAATAGGTCTTCTGACCCAGGCTTCATCAAAATTAATAAAACATAAACTGAATTTAAAAGTAAAACCTTTTTAATGAGACACTGGGAATTACTTGCAGTCTCAGCCAAAACCCATTATACACAGTTCCTCCGGATAAGAGCATGCTTTTCAGTGCTATAAAATGCTCCCAAGAAACAGAAGTCCAATTAAGGCAAACATAAACCAACCCCAAAACCAGAAAAATCCAACCAGAATACAGAGTTTCACAAAGGACTTGGAAATTACAAAACTGCTTTGCTTCCTGCAAGGTTCTTTGTCATTGAGGACTGACTTTTATCCCTGATGGGAGGGGCAATCACCTCCCAGCCTTACTCCTGAGTTGCTCCTTCTGCTTCAGCTGCTCTTGCCTTCTAACAGCTCTGAGCACACATGCACTAAGAACAGGCTCCCTGGGGTCCTCTGCTTCACTGCTGCCAGACTCCGAAGGCACCCCACTCTCAGATGAAACCCCATCCCTGCATCGGATGCAGGACCCTTGTCCAAGTTCTTGCCAGACTCCCTGACTGGTTCCCTTTCGTCCTCATTGTCTGATACCTCTGCCGTCTGCACCGGCTGCCGGCGAACCACAACACTAAGCTGCATGGAATAAACGTGTGCCTTTTGAACTCTATCCTGACTCCTGATTTATTGTTCCTGGCATGTTTACATCATCAGTCTTTGTGTGTCCTATGCCCTTGTTTCCGTAATTCCTTATGAAAATTATTATGAAATCTGAAAAAGAAAAAGTCCAAATAAAGCAGGGGTGTCAAACTCGATTTCATTGAGGGCCGCATCAGGCTTGTGTTTGGGGTGTGTGTGTAGCCAGAGTGGGAATGGCCAGCTCGACATCATTCGTGTCAGGGGCACCTGTGGTGGCCCAAATGCTCTGCTAGCGAAAATGGGCTCCTGAGCTCCGTTTTAGGCTTCAATGTCCTCCTGCAACTCTTTGCCAGTGAAAACGGAACTTGAGAGGGCTGTGCGTGGGCCACCTGAGCTCTGTTTTTGCTGGCAGAGGCACCGTGGGCTGGTCCTTTGCTGTTTCCAGAGTGGCCCCAAGGCCCACGGACCTTGGGTTTGACACCTCTGATATAAAGGATCTTCATTTATTGACAATTCTGGGAGTTATACAGGTAGTCTTTGATTTATAACAGTTCCCATAATGACCGTTCAAAGTTACAGCAGCACTGGAAAAAAATATCTTACGACCATTGCAGCATCCCCATGGTCACGTGATTTTCATTCAGATGCTTGACAACTGATTCACATTTATGACGATTGCAGTGTCCTGGGAGGGGGGGTGTCATATGATCATCTTTTGCGACCTTCTGACAAGCAAAGTTGCTGGGGAAGCCAGATTCACTTAACAACTGCATTACTAATTGAACAATGGCAGTGATTCATTCAACAAATATGGCAAGAAAAATTGTAAAATGGGACAAAGCTCACTAAACAAATTTCTCACTTTGCAACATTCATGACACGAATGCAACATAAATTGTGGTCATAAATTGAGGATTATCTCTAGTAGTCAGCATTTAATCTGGAAGGGCTTCTCTGAACGTTCAGCCTTGTTTTACTGAAGTATCCAGCAGGTTCTTCACATGTCTTAACCAGGCAATTTCTTTCACAAGAAATAAAGGGAGGATAAAGAAAAAATTGAGATGATGACGTCTGTGATTCTTGGTGTTCGTCCTCACTAGAGACTTATAACATTTTATAGCATCACCCACCCATCATTAAGGCAATATAAAGCCTGTCTCTATTACTCTTATGTCGGCACAGTGATTGGAGGCCACCAGACATAAATCAATGGTGAAAACAAAATATCTTAGTGAAGAATTGAAGGACGTATCCATGGATCATTCTTCTGAAAGGTTCAAAAAAATCATTTTTTAAAAAAATTAAAGCCACATTTTTAGAAACTTAACATTGACAAAAAGAATTTTAATAAAATAATTTGGCCAACTCCCTCCCTGATTAATATCTGATGCTTGTCCATAGAAAACAAAACAGAAGTTAGTAATACAAAGTGGCAATTTGGACAAAGAAGAAGTCCAAGTGAAAGGTCTCTAAAGCTCATGTCCCACTGCACCAACGGATGCAAAGAGGATGTAAAACGTTAAAAAAAGCTTGCCATCCGTTAGAAAACGTGATGCATCTGTTGCGTACTCACTGCATACGTGTTTCATATGCTCTATCCCTCCAGCATCCGTCCAGCATCCGTCCACAGCATCTGCTCAAGAAGTTTTGAGCTGCACAAAACTTTGTGAACGGATGAACTTTCCGCTGTGTACGATGTAAATCCGCGACATACGAGCAACAAACGTTCTATGTCCATTTATCATCCGTTAAACGTCCGCTGTATCCTCTCTGCATCCTCTGGGCATCCCCTCAACTCACATCCGTTGCAGCTGAAAACGGAAAGAGGGAGGAAACAAAAGGTACACGGAACGTCTACACAGCGTTAGTATCACGGAAATAGAAAGGATGCACAGTGAACAGTTTGCATCCTATTTGCATCCTCTAGGCTTCCTATGAACATCCGTTTAACATCCCCACTACATACTACCCACGTCTGTTCTTTTCCTTTCTTTTCCATCCTGTTTATGCAAATTTTCACCACTTTTTGGAGCGGATGACAATGAATGGAGCACCCCCGAAATTTTGCTCATCCGCGGTGTCCTTTATGCATACATTTTGCATCCGTCGGCCAGTGGGACAGGGCCTTAATGGGGCTTGGAACAGTTGATCCTTGGCTCTACAACCAATAGCTAGCTAAAATAACCAATTTATCTAGCTAAAGTAGCTAAGGCCTGGCTAAGCTGCTGTGTGACTTATACAACATAATTGGATCCAAAATTATCTAGTTTCAACAGCAAAGGGAATATTTGATTTTGGCTGATTTGTTAAAGTAAAGCCAGGCTTTCTCAGATTAGATAAGTGTTTAATTAATTAATTAAACCATTAATTGTTTAGCCTGATTGATGATTCCTATTATATTGGCAGCAGCTGCTAATGAGTGGTTATTAATTTGAAGTTCACAATGGTTTTGAACTCCTAAATTGAAATAGGGTTACTGTTATACGCAGCACTAATCTAATTTTAATTGAAATTCCTCCATTCTATATAGCTTGTACAACTTTTTTCCATCTTCTTTTTTCTTCCCTTTCTCCCTCTTTTTCATGATTTCACTTTTAAATATCTGTTAATGCTTAAAGTGATAGGAAAGAGTACTTTAGGGATTACTGCTTGGATTTGGCAGGTTGGAAATTATGAAACCTTACGACTGAAATCCAGCAAAGTCATTACAGAAAGAAACCTGGTTCTTGAAGTTCATACAAGTGAAGTTTTAATAAAACTTCTGCTACAGCCTCTTATTGTGTTGTATCTTCCTTTATCTCAAGCCTGTTTATGTAAATGTGTTATGCAGATTATACTGCAGTCTTAATATAGAGGTAGAAATACAGGCCTAGTGCTTCTCAAACTTGGCAATTTGAAGGCACATTGATTTCAACTCCCAGAATTCCCCAGCCAGCATGCTAATTGCCAAGTTTAAGAGACACTGAAGATATTAATGATTTCAAGGGTGAATCAACCACTTGTGTTTTGTGTGTCAAGGGCAGAGTAAGAGATCCAAGTCAGTCGTGTAAGCTGAATCCCAAGTGTCATAAATACGGCCAACATTACCAAAAAAGGAAGATATCCGTAGCTCAGGGTTGAAATGAGGATTCCTGGGTGCTTTCTGAGCTGGCTTGTTTTCTTGCAGATGTTTCATTAATCAAACTAGGTAACATCATCAGTATTAGCACTGATAATGAGATGTCGGGAAGAACACAAGCAACCTCAGAGAGCACCAAGAATCCCTCATTGCCAACATTATTACACCTTTTCAGGAGGGAAGGAAGGAGGGAGGGAGAGAGAAAGAGATGCACCCAGTTTTGCTTCTGCTTTGATTTTGTAGTCATATCAAGCAGATTTCTTACCCCTATAAAAAAAGCCACGTTTCTGCCATTGTGTTTTTCTCCACAGGCCTCCATGTTCTTCTCCTTTTTGATAAGTGCAGGAGATTGGTGAGCAAATTTATTAGGCACGCATTATGGCGATGGTAGCACAATGGTTGGAATGCAGTATTGCAGGCTAACTCTGCCAACTGCCAGCAGTTTGATCCGGATTGATTCAGTCTTCCATCTTTCCAAGGTTGGACCCAGATTGTTGGGGGCAACATGTTGACTCTGTAAGCTGCTTTGAGAAGACTGTAAAGCCATACCTTCCTTGTGAGTTTCTTTTGTTTGCTACACTCCTCATCTTTTCTACCTGTGCAGTTTGACTCAAGATTGTAGCAGATGGCTTGCCCACATGATAAGCTGCAACTATGATATCTCTGCAAACTGCACCCATTGGTACCATACTGAAAGATTTTTTTTAAAAAAATGAATAAATGACAGAAAGCAAATCAAGTTGAGAAAGGAATGGAGATGCCAGGAGTCAGACTATCACACCTGGTTTCCCCAGAGCTGCTATAGGCAAATTTTGAATTGGCAAAGGCTTCTGCAGATTGGCTTTTTGCTACAGCTGTGCATTTGTGGCATTTAAGCGTTGTTTTCTGGTACCTTTTCATATACCGATGAGGAAAATAATGGGGGCGGAGAAAAAGGGATTGCAGGAGGACTGATGGATTCTTTAAATGAAGCAGCACTTCTCAGTTTAAATTTCGAAAGGCCAATTCAAAAGATTGGTTCATCATTGTAATTGTGACCCCAGTTGAAGCCTGAGAAAAGCCCTCATCTGACTGCGTGAGTTTTACTAGTTTGCAAATGTGTATTTTGTGGAGTTAGTAGCCTACCAGACAAATGGGGTGATACAATTTCAGTTTCAGCTGTCTTTCTTTATACCTCTTTGAAATTGCAATCAAAGAGTTATAAAAATTGATGAAGTGATGGGCTTTGTTGAAGCAGGAAACAATGCAACCTGTAGTAGGTAACAGGTAGCGTGAAGTGTATGTGTCAAGACACCCAAGAAACCAACATGTATATGACCCTATAATCACAATAGGGATTGATAGTCTATATACTACAAAATCATTTTGTGTTTATCTATTTGTCTATATGTACAATCAAGCTAACCCAGACAATGCATTATATCACAACCCCAAATCCATCCATTTAAAGAATGCATTAGAAATCTGGGGCACATTATTCCAATCGAACTACAATTTCCAGGGTGTTCAGATGAGTTTTATTCATAAATTTATGGCTGTTGCAGTGTCTCCATGGTCATGTGATCATGATTTCTGACAGCATTGCCAGCTTCCCACAAGCAAAGTCAATGGCGAAGCATACAGAAAGTCAAAAGTCATGATCATGTGGCCGTGGGAGGGACATTCCTCAAGTTAAATATCTTTCTTCTTTAATAAATGGATGTTTTCTTTAATTTTCAAAGCAAACAGATAGCAGAAAAATTTAATGTTCATTTCTGTCATGTGAGACTACATTACCTTTCTCTCACGGGTGACAGGATTGTCTAGTTTGGCTTAACAGTTGGATGATTAAGAGGGCATGCTCGATGAAAATTGGCTTGGGACAATGGATTCTATCCTGAACACCTGAGAAAGAAGAAATAGTGTAATTCTTGGTGCAGCTAGGGAGTAATCCGAAGAAATACAAGAATGTAGTTTGGATCAAGAAAATGGAGTAGAAACATCAGAAGTTTTGTGGAAAGACCAACGGCATAGTGGAAGGCACAGTTGCTGGTCAATGGTGACAAACTGAGAGAGGTTAACAAAAAGAGAGGAGTCTTTCAAGGAGACTCTTACACTACAGTTTGTCATTACATCACTTCATATTGAATCAATCAGACCATGGCCATCAAACATAAAAAAAATATCTGGCAGGTCATCACATCTCCTTTGCATGGACAATCTGAATCTACATGGAAAATCATCTGAAATAGAATAGTTGCTAAACACTGTTTGAAAATACAGTCAAGATATTTCAATGGAGTTTGACGTGGACAAATGTGCCACTCATTGAAAACTGAAGGAATCAAGAGATCTTATATGGAAAGAACATAAAGAATCTGGATGAAGAAGATCCCTACAAATACCCTGGCATCCTTCAGGCTGACAGCATTAAGCACACTGAAGTGAATAATAAGATCAGCAGTGAATACATCAGAAAAGCGAAGTCCACATTCAGTGGCAGAACTACCATCAAGGGGGATTAACACCTGGGAAATTCCAGTCATTAGATATACAGTATAGCTGGAATAGTGGACTGAACTCAAAGTGAAGTAGAAGCCCTGGATAGGAAGACCAGAAAAATAATGACAATGAATCATGCTCTTCATCCACGTGGTGATGCTGACAGACACAATTTACCAAGGAGGATCGGTAGCTGTGGAATGTTGCAAGTCTACAGACAGTTGAAGGAAAATGGACATTGGAAGAATATCTGAAGGACAGTGAAGAAGATGCAGTGAAACTAACACACCATGAAGTGTGTTTTGGTACTGAATACCAAAGAGACCAAACTAGCCTACAAGAAAGATCAAATGAAACAGAGTAAAGAGACATGTCAAGGCAATTACATAGCTGGTACATAAAATAAAACTAAATAGTAGGTCAAGTAGATAACAAGACCTGACAATGGCTAAAAGCAGGAAATTTGAAGACGGAGGATAATTCTGGCTGCACGAGACCTAGTCTTGAGAACAAATACGGGTAGTCCTTGAGTTATGACCACAATTGAGCCCAAGTGAGATATTTGTTAAGTGAGGTATTTGTTCAGTGAGTTTTGCCCCATTTTACAACCTTTCCTGCTACTGTTGTTAAATGAATCAATGCAGTGGATAAGTTAGTAACCCGGTTGTTAAGTGAATCTGGTTTCCCCATTGACTTTGCTTGTCAGTAGTTCGTAAAATGGAATCACATGACTTTGGGACATAGCAATGGTCATAAATACGAGCTCATTGCCAAGCATTTGAATTCTGATCACACGATCATGGGGATGCTGCAACAGTCATAACTGTGAAAAACGTTCATAAGGCACATTTTTCAATGCTGTTGTAACTTTGAATGGTCACGAAATAAATTGTTGTAAGTCGATGACAACCTGTACATACAAAGCCAGAATTGATAAGGCAGCAATAGAACAACAAATGTTGCCTCTTCAAAGAAGCTGAAGAGACAGTGGAGGACCTGGTTATCTGCTTCCAAAGGATTATATAGATTAAGTACCAACAACATCATGACAAAGTAGCAACTTTGTTCATTGGAATATCTTTGAGAAATGCCATTAACCTGCAAGCAAGGATTGGTGGGACCACAATATAGACCAAGTAATAGAAAATGAAGAAGCTAAAGTGCTCTGGAACTTTAGAATTCAAACAGAAAATCATCTGACCAGATTTAACCATTGTGGAGAAAAAAAAGACAAAAATCTGGATAGTGGATATTGCAATATTTGGACACAGTAGAATTCTATTTGTAATTCTAAGAAGAAAAAAACTAGAGAAAGTCATAAAATATAAAGACCTGCAAATAGAAATACAATGACAATAGTAAAAGAAAGTAGGGGTACTACCAATTTAATAAGTGCCTTGGGTACAATTCCAAATTGTCTGGAGTATCACTTGAATACCATCGGTATTGGCAATATGACCACCAGTCAATTGCAAAAGGCAACTTTGGTTGGACCAGCTTACATCCTGCAATGGTACCTTTAACACCTTTCAAGCAACATCTCCCTATCGTATCCCAGGTCCTTGGGAAAGACTTGATAGGTGGACAAAAATACCAAATCCAGTCTGAACATCTGGCTGACTGTGCACTCAACTCTAATAACATGGCTTAGGTGAGGACTTGCTCTAAAAAGTGAAAATGCAGATCTTTCTCTCACTCCAACATTAGCTCCTTTCTGTTATTCAATAGACCAGAAATGAAACATATTCTGAATTATTGCTTTGAAAGAAGGCTATCTTTCTTTATCATTTGAAAGGAGCTTCTCTCTCTCTCTCTTTTGTTTAAACAGATAAGATCTCTCACAGCCTGAATGATATTTCAGCTACCAAATGAAATATCAGAATGGAGGAACTTGATATCTGAATGTCACCGGGGTAATATTTCCATTTCAAAAGGGGGGGGGGAGTATGAGTTNAAGGGGGGGGGGGAAAGTATGAGTTATTTTCTTT
Organism: Laticauda laticaudata; assembly: GCA_004320025.1. NCBI lineage: Eukaryota > Metazoa > Chordata > Lepidosauria > Squamata > Elapidae > Laticauda > Laticauda laticaudata. The sequence goes on from BHFT01021365.1 coordinate 17,441, forward strand.
ACTCAGAGACTTCACTTAAGAAGACCAGATGGAGAAAGGGACAAAACAAATACCATTTTGTCAATTCAGTTGATGGTCTAGGAGGTATCTCTTGGCTTCACTGAAGTCTGGAGTACCTTCTTCATGGCCTCCCACATGGTCTTTTTTTGCTTCACAAGAGCTGAAGAACAAGGCCGCTGAGAAACTGGTTATCGGCAATGAAAGTGAGATGAGTTATGCACCTCAAAGAAAACTATAAAAACAAAGAAACTTGTACCACCTTAGAAGTTAAGGCCCTGTCACACTGGCCAACGGATGCAAAACATTTGTAAAAAGGACACAGCGGACAAGAAAAATGTTCCATC
>BHFT01021366.1:0-19959 GCA_004320025.1 Laticauda laticaudata
AGAGGAAGCAAAATGGAGGCAGTGAGTACATCGCATTAACCAATGGATGGCAAGCTTTTTTGTCCATTTTATATCCTCTTTGCATCCGTTGGTGCAGTGTGACATGGGCTTTTTACAGAAAAAGGAAATTTTAAGAATACAAATTTGCCAGCAGGGAAAACATGTGTGAAATATACTCAATTAGCTGATAACCCACTGTTGTCCAGGTATTTATTTATCCTAATCCTGTGTTAGATAGGAAAAACCCTGATTTTGACGACCCGAAACAAACATAATTTCTAATGTTGGATTTTCCCCCTTACCAGAGAGAGCCTCCTTGTGGAGTACTATGAAGCCGTTACCATGGCAACTCCACAGCACTGTACAGTAGAATCCATTTTAAGGCAGTATGGTAGAAGCCATTTGAAGGCACAGTAGGTTGTACATACACTCCAAGGGGTGTTAGGAGTGTCTTATCCCCACAGTATTTGTTTCCAGACAGTTCGTAATCTGTGTACCAAGTTTGGTTGAAATTGCTTGAGACATTCCAGAGTTATACTGGAACACACACACACACACACACACACACACACACAGAGAGAGAGAGAGAGAGAGAGAGAGAGAGAAGGAGAGGAAGGGGGAGAGGGAGAGAGAATTAAAAAAATAAAATAAAAAGAAGTATTGGCATTTTGAATGGTAAACTTAATGAATTTCTGTGCATCCATAATGCAAACATATATTCACAATTCATGTATAGAAAACATAGGTTTGTTGCTTTCAAAGAAAATGGGATGGAAGATTCAAATGTCTTTCTTCCTCTGTGCCAGTATGACTCCAGATTTCTCTTCAATTCGAGGTTGCTTCTCTTCTTGGTTAGTTTTCAAACACTGTTTCTTGTTTTGCCTTTTGGTTCTTTGGAAAGTAGCTTGATCAACTACAAAGACAAGGAGGGGGGGTGTCATACTATTTTCCAAACCACCAGAAGGCAAGACAAGAAACAATGGTTGGAAACTAACCAAGGAGAGAAGCAACCTAGAACTAAGGAGAAGTTTCTTAATGGTGAGACGTATGAGAGCAATCAATGAATGAAAAAAAAAAGTTGTCCTCGAAGTTGTGGTGCTCCATACTGGAGGCTTTCAAAAAGAGACTACAACAAACCCATTTTATCTAAAATGGTATAGGTCTTTCTGCTTCCAGCAGGGTTGGACTTAAGAATATAAACGCGAAGTTCACCAACAACTCATACTTCATTATATGGTTCTTGTTCCATATGAGGCAGCATCGTAATCTGAGAAAGAATAACTCCAATGACTTGAGAGTCCTTTAAAATTCATGATTAAATATGAGAACTTGGTGCAATCAACTGAAGCTTCCCATGGTCTTTAAGGCTAGGTCACGGACTGGCCAATTGGAGTGCAACACGTGATGTAAGAAGGACACCGAGCGGATGAGCAAGATTTCATTCACATTGTTGTGATCTGGCTCTCAAAAGTGCCGCCAAATTTGCATAAACCAGAGCGGACAACAACAGCCGAAAGCAGGAATGAGCGTGGGAGGCATGTTGAGCCGTGGACTGTCAAAAGCGGAAGTGCTTCGTAGAAGCCTAGCGGATTGGAAGCGGATGAAAGGCGATGACACATGCCGGCAGGCTATTGAGGAGAACGTGGAAGGGGAACAGGTAGCGGAGGAAGGAAGAGCATAGACAGAGACCTGTCCAGCAGCGGATGACGCATCACGTGGAGTGCATAGCACGGATGAGACTGCTATGGAGGATGCTATAGACGATGCACTAGCGGACTGGACCACAAGCTTTTCCACTACGCATCGCAGGGAGCGCGGAGAGATGAAAATGGCGTAAGCTGCCGCGGATATCAAGAGAGGGATGACTACAAGTCTCGCGACAGAAGCACAGTTCAAGAGAAAGAGTACCCTCTGTCAGAGACATCTTGACGAGAACACCATGGCGAAAGAAGAGGAAGCCTATGCCTACTCCTAGCCGAAGGCCAGCGCAACACACGCCCCTCCCCTGAGTAGGATGGCTACTAGACAACCACCTGGCTGACTTGAAGGCTGTGCTCTGCGAGCTGCTGGTTGGTGCGTGTCTGCCTGGGTGTTGCTGCTGCTGGTGCTCTTACTCAGCTGTCTGCCTGCTGGCGTGGTGTTTCTCGCTGCGTCTGGCAGTGGCTGTCTGGTGGTACTGCTGTGCTGCTCGTCTGCTGCGTAGCTCTCCTGCTGCTCGCCTGCTTCTCTTGCTGTGTGACGGTGGACCACCCCAAGGCCCTCAAACGCCCTGCAGGCTGAAGGCCCTGAAGCCCTCGCCAGAGAAAGTGAAGGAGTAGAAGAAGACAGAGGGGATACAGAGGAGGAGAGGAACAGTCCTAACGTGACTCCATTTTCCGAGACTTATAAGGAGGAGCTGTTGCTGAGTCAGAGACCTGTAGGGAGACACGAGTACGTGTAGGAAGGCGCACGAACTCTATCGTACGATCAGCCGACTACACGCGGAAGCAGGCACGTGGAGAGGAGAGCGCCGGAGAGCCTGGGCTCACACACTTCAGATGTCTGTTCCTGGGGTAGTGGAAGCATGGGTATGGCTAAGCACACCCCATAGTATGGCCAAGCTGCATCCTAGAGAGATCCGGCAGGCCGCGTGCTCGACGCTGAAGGAGAGCACCTACAAGCGCGCAGATCGACCTGTTCATGGCCAGAGTGCAGGGGCTCTCTAGAAGGATGAGCATTCCGCCATCAGAGGAAGCAGCGCGCCTCTGGTCAAGTTCCACGTCTCCCTACAACAGCCCACAGAGATGCCACTCCGCTTCCACCAGTGAGGACAGCTACATGTTGTCGCCAGAGAATTGTCTTTGGAGGCGCCCCACGGGACAGGAGACCCCCGCACAAACAGTGTTAGCACTCCCCACAGGTAGCCGCACCGGAGCATGGAGGATCCCTGTCTCAGAATGCGAAGCAAAGAAGAGGCGCGCACCAGAGACTCAATCCACACCCACCACAGCTGCACCGTGGGCTGCCACAGGAAGCAGGAGCAGAAGAGGCAGACCAGAGGACAGACGCCACACGTGTCCTCCTGGTAGATCAGGACACAATCAAAGCCAGCCACAGATGCTCCGTCCTCGCAGCGTGTGTTCCACATTTTGACATACCATACCTCCAAGCCACAAGCCCTCTTGTAGTCGTGATCCGAGTACGTGGGGCCAGAGGCACTCATCGGACATGCCGAGGCCCAGTACCAGAGGCGATGAAGACGCAGGAATCACAGGTTCTTTTGCACCAACCCTCCAGGACGCCAGATGGAATACCTTGACCCACCTCCAGGCCCTAACTGCTTCTCCACTGCCCAGGCGATGGTCACAACCTTGTCCGACGGCTTTTCAGCAGCGCCCTTGCCTCCAAGGCCTGACCGCACTACCAGGCCTTCCCTCACATCGAGGAGGCAGCACCTCGCACAGCTCCAAGTACCCAGGTTTCCTCAGATGCACTCAGGATGCACCGGAGATGCCTGCAGCGTGACCCAGCTGCCAAGACACAGACAGCCCACTACAGTTCACCTCGCTTCTCCACGCCGACAGCCAAGCGCCTTCCAGAACATCTTGTCATACAGTTGGGCCTACAGCATCCACAGGTCCGTTGAGGACTTGACCTCTCAATCTCATGGGACTTGCGAGTCAGCTCCTGTCTAAGATAGCTTCCTGCACACACCGATCTAACTGTTGCTACTACTCAGGGCCGAGCAGCCCAAATGGTGCGCTCAGCACCAGCACAGTCCAGCCAAAGCCACTCCACAGTCCCTGCCCCTTTACATCTGGACCATGGGCACACCTCAGAGGAGTGACGTGAGAAAAGATGCCAAGACAATAGAGTTCTTAAGCCTGTTGCACCTTATCTTTGCTTACAAGGACACTTTACTTGGTCGATTTTGCGTTTTTAAATAAAGTCTATACAGTTGTTATTAATAAGGTTAATCTTTGTGCTTCATGCACACACTTGATTCATTTACTTTCCTTACTTCATAAAAGTTGTTGGTGATGAGAAACTTTGAAAAAAGGGTTAAGCCTTTGCAATGCTTGTGGGATTGGTAAGGATGGCTGTGTGGATGGATATGCTGTGGGATGGTGTAAGAGAGATAGTGTGGGGATTGATAACACCTCCAGTGCAAGCATTAGTGGCACCTGTATGGTCCCCCCTCCCAGCTGCCACAACAATATGGCCTTTTATTATCAATAACAAACTTTATAGCACTTGACCCACACATTTCAACAAAAAAAAAACTCTTTATTAATGCCCTATTCATTGTAACGGCACTCCAACCATACATGGCACAATCTCATCAGTGTCATGAAGACAGGCTGAAGGAAGCATCCTTAAGCATCTACTTATCCCTGTTCTTGCCACGTCCACTGCTTGCACAGCTGGGGAGCTTGCACCAGTGTTTCAGGAGGTTGCGCTGCTTGCTTTGCCGTCACGTGAAGCTCTGTTGGGGCCTTGAAAATTCACAGTGTCGAATCAGGTTTATCCTTCGCCTCCATTCACCAGGACTCCATGTCCCATTGCCTTGTGATGGTCCACAAGCTGTTCTGCAACACTGGCGGTACTGGTGCGGCAATGAGATTGTACAGGATGCCAGCCATAGGCTTCCATCTGATGCTTACCTACACAGTCCCTGGGTGATGCTGTATGGTGGTGAGAAGAACCCTGCAACCTGTTGCGCCAGGATGCAAAGGTACTCCACCACCCGCTTCGCCCTCCTGGACAGGCCTGAAGCGTTGACAGATCCTCTCTTCACAGGTGAGGTATCTGGAATTGTACGGCTTCATGAGGTAGGTTCTGAGGGAGAAGGCGTCACACCAACCGAGTGGAGTCAGGGCACATCTGTGTTTTGTTGGCAGGGGGTCCTGGGATCTGGGAAGCCCATGATGAGGTTGCGTATCCAGCCCCTCCTTTGAGGTCATTTGGTGTTGTATACCACTGGGCATCTGAAGACTGACCGTCTGCCTGAAGCATCGATGTACCATGAACTTGTAGTCAGCATCAACCATGGCAAAGAGGATAATGCTGAAGAAGCCCTTGTATTGTGATAAGTCGACCCTGAGTTGGGTGGAAGCTTTGCAGGCCACGTGCTTACCATCTTATGGCTGCAATGGTGATGGGAAGTTCCACTTCTAATACCCACTGTTCTGCAACTTTCTTCCAGCCTTCTTCCAGTCGCGTGGGGCACGGAGGAGCTTCTGCTCACGTATTCTTCATGATGGCCTGCACCACCTTCTCTGACCACAATAATGATGGTGTTGTGTGGCCACCCTCCAGGCATACTGCATGTTTCTGGTATGTGATGCCAGAGGCCAGGTGGCGCAGAGTCAGTTCCACCTTCAGTCCAAGCGTCCAGGCTGGGGATGCGAACGTTGGTGTTTGCCCTTAGGTCAACCTGGCTCTCAGTCGCTCCACAACTTGTCAAGACATGGCTGGTGGCATCTCATGAACTGCTGGAAATACCCATGTGTCTGTTCCAGTCTTCATCTCCAGCTCCCATCAGCTTGTCATAGAGTCCAACTCATCTCTTCTCCCAATCCATGATCGGACCCAGACAGTTCGTGTGACGTCTCCTTCTTCTCTTTGCGTCGAAAAAAATGGTAAAACAGTCTGAAGAGGGCTTGGTTCTTGGATGTTTGATGATGGCGGCTACCAAAAGGAGTGTGCGAGTGATCTACCTGGTGGAGGATCAATGGATGATGTTGGAAGAGCAAGAGCAAGGCTGAAGAGGTCTGCACACCAGGGCTGCTGAAGCCTGAAAGTGAGATCCAGGTGATTTCCTCCCCATCTTTTAATGGAATGTAGGTTTTCTGCAAGGTGTCCTTCCACATACTCTGGCATCCTCCAGACATCCTAAATATCGAGATACGTCCCATATACAAACATTCTGTCCGTTTAATTGCTTTCTATACGATGCATCCGCTTACATCCTTTCTATGTCTGTGCTACTAACGCTGTGTGGACGTTCCGTGTACCTTTCGCTTCCTTCCTCTTTCCGCTTTCCGCTGCAGTGGATGTGAGTTGCGCGGATGCCCAAAGGATGCCGAGAGGATACATCGGACATGTAACGGATTGCAATGGACGTAGAACGTTTGTTGCCTGTATGTGTCACAGATATAGATCGTATGTGGCAGAAAGTTCATCTACTCAGTTTTGTGAAGCTCATAACTTTTTGAGTGGATGAAATAGCAGTAGACAGATGTTTTACGAATAGAGCATATGAAACATGTATGCAGTGAGTACACAACGAATGCATCACATTTTCCAACGGATGGCAAGCTTTTTTGTCCGTTTTACATCCTCTTTGCATCCGTTGGTTCAATGTGACAGGGGCTTAAAAGAAGCCCCTGTAGAATGTGCAGCAGTAATTGAGACAATGCCTGAATGATCCAAAATCACAAGACAATGTCTGATTTGTTTATTTTTATTTTATTTATTTATTTTGTCAAATGCTTACAATATAAAATAAGAATAAACATAAGTTTAAATATAAGATATAGGAACTAATAATTGGGGACAATAGGGCAGGGATGGTAGACATGATTGTGCGCTTATGCACACCCCTTAAGACCTCTTAGGAATGGGGTGAGGTCAATAGAGACTAGTTTGAGGGTAAAGGAATGGGGGTTTGAGCAGGTGACAACAGAGTCAGGTAGTGAGTTCCAGACATTGACCACTCTGTGGCTGATATCGTACTTCCTGCAATCAAGTTTGGAGTGGTTTACATTTAGTTTATATCTGTTGTGTGCTCTTGTGTTGTTGTGGTTGAAGCTGAAATGTTCATTAACTGGTAAGACATTGTAATATATGATGTTTATGTACCATGCTTAAGTCCAATTTTAACTGTGTAGTTCAAGGTTTTCTAAGCCTACAATTTGAAGTCTGGTGGTGTAGGGTATTCTGCTTGTTTTGGCCACAGTATGCACGTAAATTCTTTGAAGGAGGCAACGATGCTAGGAATGGTTAGTGGAACAAGAAGAAGGGATGAACAAAGAACACACTGGCTTGATACCATCAAAGCTAATACAAAGATGAACATCCAACAACTGAAAGAAGCTATGCTTGACAGGGTTACATGGAGGGCACTTGCCTATGATGTTTCCAAGAGATGGACATGACTGAATAATTAAAACATAGAACATAGAATAACGAAGTTGGAAGGCACCTCAGAGGTCTTCTAATCCGGCCTCCTGCTCAAGAAGGAGACCCTGAAACAGTGATGGCTAACCTTTTTGGCACTGAATGTCCAAAACACATGCGCACATCCCCAAAATGCAATGCACATGTGTCCCCCCACTCATGCACGTGTCCCCCCATGCATGTGTATGAGCCTCCATGCATGCACACATGTCTTCCATGCAGGCATGCACACCTACATGTGTGTGCATCTCGGTACATGTGCCCCATCCAGGTATGTCCCCTAGGCATACATGGCAGAGACCCAAAGACCCACTGGCCAGTGGGAGGCGCATGTGCATGTACAGTAGAACTGAGCTGGGGTGATGCTCGTGTGCCCACAGAGAGGTCTTTGCATGCCACCTATGGTGCATGTGCTATAGGTTCACCATCAGGACCCTATAAAATCAGAAAAAAATGGTTGTCCAGTATCTTTTTGAAAGCCTCCAGTGATAGTGCACTTTTTTTTGGAAGATATTTTTTTATTGTTTACAACTATAAATATCAAGCACAATACAACCGTTTTGGCATTACTTTGCCTTTCAAACAAAAATGTAACCAAACCATTAACATTCCTAAAATTGGTACAATATTCACCTTTTGATTCCAATCATCCTAGCTATTTTTTGTTCCAACCTTCCCCTCTATTTTGCAATCACAGGTAAAACTCGTTTCATGTATCCTGATATTCTGATTCCCCCTTATTTTTCAGTATTAAAGTTAATCTATCAGATTTTGTACAAGCCCTTATTTTCCTCATTATCTCTTTTTGATGGTATACCTTCATTTTTCCAGTATTGCACACGCACAACTTTTGAAGGCGAGCTATTCAACAACAACAATCTAGTTGAGTGGGAAACACATCACTGCAGCAAGAGATTCTGACCCCAGAAAAGGCCTTAACTGCTGCAACAGCTAAAGATGGGAAATGCACAGACTGGAAGTTTGGAGGTGCTACTTTTGGGAATAGAAAAAGTTCCTGGTCCTCTGGAAACATCTGCCTTTGATATGTAGGAAATTTCTAATTTTCTAGAAGAAGCTGAAAATTGAGATTTTATTTTAACTGACTGGGCCATCCTATCTACAAAACAAAAGCCTTTCAGCTCCAGGATGATGGAATTAAGACATGACCCTTCAGGAACATAATAGCAGCAGAGCTCACCACATTGGACAATCTCCTAAGGACATTGTATCAACCAAGCTTCAACTAAACCTGGGAGCTCAGACAAACTCCTAGGATTTGTACAAGGCCCCATGGGAGTCTGACAACAACCAATATAATACATATTCTTGCACAGGAACAGGAAGGTCAAGGGCAAAGCCCAAGAGAAGGTATAAATAGCCCACACTCTTAACACCATGTGATTAGCTGCCCAGAACCACCAATGTGATTCTGCTTCACCATTAAACCATCTTTCCAATTAGCCTCCATGTTTCCCGTGTCTTTCTCCCTACTTGGAATTGAACCAAATGGATATTTCTCCCAACATGTGCATGGTGAAGAAATGTTTGGACACCCTCAAAACACTGTGGGCATAAAGAAAACATTTAACATTTTAGAAATAAACCCATTATTGGATGATCACCATTGGTGTTCTTCCCAGCTGGCTTCCAACAGACAAAATGAATGGAGGAATGCTTAATTAAGCTTAATTTGCTTAATGACCCCAGTAAAAAAAAGATAATAAAATCAGGCATGACCCACTTCACCTCAGTTCAAATTGCTGCCTTAAGTCAAGGACTACCTGTATGCCAGTAAATATGTATTCCTATTTACTAGAAAGATAATCAGATTCTTCCCTGCTATTCTGTCCTGCAATCTGATTGAGACCTAACCACGGCAGTTTCAGTATCTGCTGTCTGGTACCATGATCTGTCTGGTACTGTCTGGTATGGTCTTTCTGGTACCATGTATACCAAGAAACTTGTGACTTTCATGCTGAACAAAGACTTCTGAGAAGAATGGTATAAGGTTTGTAACAGTCAAACATTGGAACCTTGTATAATTATAGTGACTCAGTCAAACAGTGTTAGAAATTATGTTTATATAAAGCACCACGCAGAGCAAACAAAAGGTACAGTCACCATGTCCTTGACTGCTCAACTACATTACTGAAACAGGAAACTCTGCTCAGAACAAAAGAGCACAGCATGTATCCCATAGATCCAAAGTTGTAAATACTGCCATCTATTGGTCGAATACTACTGTAGTTGTTGCATAGAAACACATTTCAACAATGAATCCCAACAAATAGACAATCATCTATTATCATCAAGTACTTAATTTCCGCAACCAAAGGGCTTAATTCTCAACATCTTTACCTAGAATATGGATGCTATGCAATAACTACCTTTGTTCATCATGTAGAAAACCACAGATTTTTTTTTTAAAAGTAGGCATGACTACTTTTGAACTAAAAAGGGATTTCAGCTACTCCTTATTTAAATGGAAGCCACAACCCCAGCTTTTTTTATACAGCAGAAGACTGAGAACGACAGTAGTTTCTACTAAAAGTGACCAGCTGTTTTAGATCAGCAGGCACCTTAATTTTCAGATACTTGCTTGCTCTGAAATGCTTGAAAGCCACCTTGAAATTATTTTTGCCACTTATCAAGTTCTACAGGCACTTCCAACTTTTAGTGATGGAAGAGAAATTAAGTCATGCTTAGAGAAACAACACATTTTTCAATGCCAGTTATTATTATTCGTGAGATCCAGATTGGGCTTCTGCACAGCTAATTGGAAAAAAAAAGGAAGAGTATGCAGAAAAGTCATGAAATGAAGTGGTTAGGGGCAGATAATTTTTTTCTAGATATACATAGAGTGGTCTATTTTTTGGTTTTGCTTTTAAGTTTGTTGCTGGATCTTTCTAAAGATTCTTTCTAAAAATTCTTTCTAAAGAGTCCTTCTAAAGAGTCTTTCTAAAGCTAACACATATTTTCTAGTGAAAAGAAGAGCAGTGGTGTGATGACCCGGAGTGTAACACAAACATAACAAAATCCAAAACATAAATACATGTCCTTTAATGCCTCCAACTTGGCCTCCACTGTTCAATAATTCTCAGTTGGAGATAAAATGTATTCATAAATAGTCTTCAAAAGAAAGCAATACAGTCCGAACTTAATGAGCAGATAGGGGTGAAATAAAAAACCAAAACAAACTACAATGAAGGAATTTCTACAATGGACCAGGATAAGTAATTAGCAACTTAAAGTAGATAACAAGGCACAATCTGTTGGAAGGATGCCAACCAAGAAAACTTCAACCCAAAAGAAAACATGCTTTGCTTCTGGTAACACTGTGTTTTAACCGTCTTTCTTATATATACTATTCTCCCCAGCTGCAACCAATGAGGGGGATCATGGCCACTTCCTCTCTCATAAGAGCTCCTCTCTCATAAGCCAAATTGTTTCCTTCTCCATTCCTCACTGCATGTCCCAGAATGAAGAGGGGATGGGCCTGGTTTTACCTCTGACTGCCCAGCCGGTGTCTGCCCTTCCCCAGCCTCCTCCACAACCTCCAGAGCCACACCTCCAGTTCCTGTCATCTGTTCCTCCTCTCCCTCAGAGTCTGACTCTAACAAGGGCATGACAAGTGGTGACATGATACCAGTGTTGCAATATTTAAGGAGCTTCCACAAGGAAGAAGGGGTCAACCTATTCTCCAATGCACCTGAAAGCAGGACAAGAAGCAACCCTAACCCTAACCCTTCTGATAAGGAAAGACAAGGGGGAAGCCAGATTCACTTAACATCCATTTTACTAACTTAACAACTTCAATGAATCACTTAACAACTGTGTCAGGAAAGGTGGTACAAAGAGGCAGAGCTCACTTAACAAACGTTCCACTTAGCATTAGAAATTTTGGGCTCAATTGTGGTAATAAGTTGGGGACTGCCTGAAATATCTTTGAGTTCATTCTACTGGACTGGAGGCTTGTTGTCAATCATTCCAGTCTGTAAATACATAGAGGAAATGCAGGTCAAGTGAGTTTTATCTGAATGTGAAGAAATAAAGAGAGGGAGAGAGGATGAGAGAGAGAAAAGAAAAAAGAAAGAGAGAGAAAAAGAAAGGAAGAAAGAAAGAAAAAGAAGGGAGGAAGAAAGGAAGAGGAAGTGAGAAGGAGAGGTGAATGGATGGAAGAAGGAAGGAAGAAAATTAAAAGAAATAATCAGGTGGATAAGGAATGGTCTGTAGATGATTCTATTCAGATGAGAAGCTGGGGAGGAAGGAAGGAAAGGAAGGAAGGAAGAAAGGAAGGAAGGAAGGAAGGAAAAAAACAAAGAAAAGAGAAGGGAGGGAGGGAGGGAGGAAGACCTTATGATTCACAAGGTGAGTGGCATTTGCCACTCTATAGTTAATATATGAAGCCTGACACATGCACCAACCTTTTTCTGATTTCACAGTATATATGTTTGGTTAGTCCTAGAGTACTCTATCTGAAATGTACAAGTATAAACATCCATAAGTCATAGGTGTTTGAAGAAATATGTGCTGCTGCACATTTGTTCTTCAGAAGAACATGCATTTTTTTTTCCAAATAGATCATCCCTTAGAATGACATATTGTTTGCTTCCTACAACAACAGTTAGTCGTTCAATTGCTCGGGGATATTTTCTGACAGTCTTCTTAATGCTACGTACAGGAAATATCCCTATGATTTTATGGACTATGTGTTCAGAGACAGAGATAGCATGATAAATTTGGAATAAAGTAATTATAGACAGTTGTAATAATAGGACAAGTTAGAAAAATTACATAGTTATTGTCACCAAGCTACATGCTACTAGTATTATATAAAAGCCAGACACTCAAAATGTATTAGTTTTACAAAATCTGATGAATATATTTGCTATGAATCTGCTTGTAAATAATTCAGCAAATAGTTTAGTGGATGCTAACTAGGAGGTTAATATAACATCCTCAGCTTTTCTCACAGACATATACAAATATATGGATGTCTACCAGGGACTGAGACGGAGAGGGAAATGAGGGATGTTATATCTAGATGACATCATTGAACACAAAGCATGAATGGTGTAATTTGTGTGAGTCGTAACATTCAATTGAATGTGGGAATCTACTCCGCTTCTAGAAGAATGAAATATTTTGAGAAATATTTTTTAAAAGACAGGATAAAATATTTTCCCTAAAAGAAATAATAATCTTAAGGGGAAACAGAAACTCAGAGTCCCAGCTCCTTGCCCTCAAGCAGATACTAAGCTGAGGTCAGCTTTTAGAAATGCAGATTTGGTGAACCATTACTCCCTGCAGTAAGGTCTGAACAAAGGTAGGTTTAGCCCTCAGCCATAAAAAGAATTGCCCAACACCCTTTCAGAACACAAGCTCCTTCGTTGCATCATCTCAGTTGCACCATGCCCTCCAAACTTCAACCAAACCTGGGAGCTCAGACAAATTACAGAGCCAGCTATGACCCCTACAATAGTCAATAGAATACATGTTCTTGCACAGGAACAGGAAGCTCAAGTTCAAAGCCCAAGAGAAGGTATAAATACCCCTCATTCTCAACTCCATTTTTATCAGCTGCCCAGGACCTCAAAGCCATGTGGTCCTGTTCATGAATAAACCATCTTTCCAATCAGCCTCCATGTTTCCAGTGTCTTTCTCCCCCACTTGGAACTGAACCAGATAGACATAAATTAAGTACTTCTAGTATTTATGTGACTAATTGTGGGTTCTATAAAATCCCTGTTTCAAAGCACATCCACTTTGTACAATTTAAACTGACAGAATGGGGACAAAAGAAGAAACAGGCTTTTCACCATGCTGAATGGAAGAGAACATGCAGATATGGACACGTGCCAAATATTGCTTTAGGCCAGGCTGGCTGGGGAATTCAGGAAGTTGAACACCACATAGCTTAAGCTGCTGAGGTTGAGAAACAGTGCTCTAGGCAATGGTGGAACTTAGCCAGTTGACAATTGATTGAGCAAAAGGAAGTAAATTTAGGACAGTACTAATTCGACTTACATTCATCCCAACCTTTAAGTCTTCTGATATTTGACTGCACTCTTCTCCCTCAAAAAACTGCCATGTTAGCAAAAGCCTGAAAACTTCTTAAAAAATATCTCAGTGTACAATGCTGATAGCAGAGACCACGCATTGAAAATGGAGTAATATTTAGGTTAGTTCCATATGGCCGTTTATATATTTAAACTTTTTTTAAACAGAGAATTAGAATAACAGAATTGGAAGGGACCTTGGAGATCTTCTAGTCCAACTCCCTGCTTAGGTATTTCAGACAAATGGTTATCCAAACTCTTCTTAAAAACTTCCAGTGCTGGAGAATTCACAACTTCTGGAGGCAACTTCATAAGCCTCTCCTTATCTAACTGGTATTCTTACCATGTGGTTTATGGAAGTGCTTTACCATTTAATTTAATTTAATTTAATTTAATTTAATTTAATTTAATTTAATTTAATTTAATTTAATTTAATTTAATTTAATTTAATTTAATTTAATTTAATTTAATTTAATTTAATTTAATTTAATTTGGGATAGGAATAGAATATAACAGAAGAGAAGAGAAGAGAAGAGAAGAGAAGAGAAGAGAAGAGAAGAGAAGAGAAGAGAAGAGAAGAGAAGTAATATTTAGGTTAACTCCATGTAGCCCATATATTTTAAACTTTTTTTAAACAAAGAGTTGGAAGGGGCCTTGGAGGTCTTCTCGCCTAACCCCCTGCTTAGGCAGGAAATCCTACACCACTTCAGACAAATGGTTATCCAATCTCTTCTTTAAAAGCAATAGTGTTGGAGCATTTACAACTTCTGGAGGCAAGTTGTTCCACTGATTAATTGTTCTAACTATCAGGATTTTTTTTTATTTTTTTGTTTTATTTTATTTTATGGTTTTGGAATTTGGAGGATTTTTTTTTGTTTACCTTTCCTTTGTTTATTTTTATTTTATTTTTTCTTTTCAGTCTTTCCAGTGACTCTACATTGCCCCCCTGCCTCCCTCAGCTTGGTGCTACCTCCTGCTATAGGTTTTGAAAGAGGAAACTGCATTTCTGAATTCTCTCGGTATTAAAAATGTCTCAGCAGCACTATTTTCCTAACCCCACCAAAAGGTATGTGCATATATATTAAAATATATGAATCTATTTCTCTCCCTCTAGATGGGTGCTAGCATGCTGAGTTATTCAAAAGCAATCACTCATTAATAATTCAGATTTGAACAGGAAAAACATGCAGGAAAATTCATGGTATGGAATTAGTTTGTTCCCCAGAGGGGAATAGTTCAACATCAGAACAAAAATTTGACCTATGTACTGAACATGTGTAAAATCTGGGTCAGTTGACAAATCTCATATATAATGAACAAAGAAACAAGAAAGCCTATTGGGAAGATGAAAAAAGAAAAAAGAATTTTCTAATCCTTAGAAGAACCTTAGCAGACAGATAGCTGATAGTAATATTGTTGAATAAATCTTATGAGGACAAATTGGTTTTATCGATTAAAAAGTGCAGAAATAGGAGCTCATTTGGAAATATGCTAATATAGTGTGTGTGTGTGTGTGTGAGACTATGGGATTATGATCTCCAAATGGACTGAAAATGATGAGGTTTGAAATCCAGAAACTTGAAATCACAACCTTGTAGATATTAAGGTAAAGATGAAAGTTCCCCTCGCATATACGTGCTAGTAGTTTCCAGCTCTAGGGGGTGATGCTCATCTCCATTACAAAGCCGAAGAGCCAGCACTGTCTGAAGATGTTTCTGTGATCATGTGGCCAGCATGATGAAATGCCGAAGGCACACAGAACACTGTTACCTTCCCACCAAAGTGGTACCTATTTTTCTACTTGCCTTTTTTACATGCTTTCGAACTGCTAAGTTCGAACAGAAGCTGGGACAAGTAATAGGAGTTCATTCCGTTACGTGGTGCTAGGGATTCAAACCACGAAACTGCTGACCTTTCTGATCAACAAGCTCAGCGTCTTAGCCACTGAGTCACTACATCCCTATTTGTAGATACTAGCAGTCAGTAAATCCATTGTAGATATATTTGAATGAGCATTTAAATATATCAAAACTTACAAAGTAAATTTGTAAGCATTTTACAAAGTGCTAATGATCTCAGAAGAGAGTTTTGAAAATACAACTTCATTAAGAATATCCATAAATATCTAATTATTCATTATTAGCATCCTTCTCCACTTTTCTAACCATGTATTTTATCCCATGTACGAGGGGTATGCACAGACAGCCTAAGACAGAGGGAGGCATGATCTGTCAGGTTTAAAAAAAGCATTTCTTGTGAACCATTTGGTATGTATGTGTGTTTGTATTTTTCTGTGTGTTTATGTGTGCTTTGATGCCTTTGAGATTTTAGCCAAGTCTCTGCAGCTTCCTGGCAACAAAACTTTGGAAAATGTGCAAAGAAGAACAACTGAGATGATTAAAGGCCTGGAGACTAAAACCTATGAAAAACAGTTGCAGGAATTGGATATGGCTAGTCTAAAGAAAAGAAGGACTAGTGGGAGACATGATAGCAGTGTTCTAATATTTAAAGGGCTGCCACAAAGAAGAGGGAGTCAGGTTACTTTCTGAAGTATTAGAAGACAAGGTAAGCAACAATGGATGGAAATTAATTAAGAAGAGAAACAACCTAGAATTAAGAAGAAACTTCTAACAATGAAAACAGTTAAACAGTAGAATGACCCAGGACATGGCACAAAGGCAACACAGTCAGATTATCAATAGGAGTCCCTTTATTAATTCCAACTTTGCCCCTAATGTCCTGGTTACCTTCTGGCTGGAGAAGAACTCTCCCAGGAATAGCCTTTGGCTTCAGAGAATCAAGTCCAAAACACGGTCAACAAAAATAACTAAAAGTCCAATCATGGCAAAATGAGGTAATTAGTCCGGCAGGACAGGAGAAGGAATTACAGACATGAAGGAACGACAGTAATTTAACAGGATGAGGAGGATGCCAGCAACCCAAATAACCAAAGTCAGTACAAGATTAACTCATGTTTGTTCCCAACAGATGCTACATTCAGCATGCATCTCTTTTAAGCGCTCATTCCCAGGTGTGGCTAATGAAGGGAATCAGAGCCCTTCCCTTACCCATAAAGGCCCAGTCCCACTGGCCGACGGACACAAAACGTACGCATAAAGGACACAGTGGACAAGCAAAATTTTGGGGGTGGCTCCATCCGTTGTCATCCGCTCCAAAAAGTGGCAAAAATTTGCATAAACAGAACAGAAAAGAATGGAAAAGAACGGAAAAGAACAGATGTGGGTAGTATGTAGCGGGGATGTTAAACGGATGTTCATCAGAAGCCTAGCAGATGAAAGCAGATGGAAGTGGATGACACCTCCGAAGGGGTTATGGGGGATAATTGCGAAGCGGACACATAGCGGATGAAGCGGATNGATGAAATCACAGTGGATGGATGCTCGACGGATAGAGCGTATGAAACACGTATGCAATGAGTACACAACAGATGCATGGCGTTTTCCAACAGATGGCAAGCTTTTTTTAATGTTTTACATCCTCTTTGCATCGGTAAGTGCAGTGGGACCGGGCCTTAAGCCATGCAACCCACGTTGCTCTCTTCTCCGTTCCTCCCTGCATATCCTAGGATGAAGAGGGGGTGGGCTTTAGTCTTCCTCTGAACTCCCTCTCCCTTGTTCTACCTCTTCCCTGCTCTGCCCAGCTGAACTTTGCCCTTCCCTGGTTTCTTCCACAATCAATGGAGCCACACTTCCACTCCCTGTCAGCTGTTCATCTTTCTGTTCGGATTCAGACTCCGACAGGGACATGACAGGCAGTCCTTGACTTACGATCAGATTTGAGCCCCAAATTTATGTTCCTAAGTGAGTTTCTATGTGAGTTTTGCCCTATTTTATAACCTTTCTTGCCACAGTTGTTAAGAGCATCTGGCTTCCCCATTGACTTTGTTTGTCAGAAAGTTGCAAATGTTGGTCATATAACTTCTACACTGTGTAACCGTCATCAATATGAGTCAGTTGCCAAGCATCTGAATTTTGATCCCATGACAGTGGGGTCATAAGTGTGAAAAATGGTCATACGTTCCTTTTTTCATTGCTGTTGTAACTTTGAATGGTCCCTAAATGAACTAAAGGTCTACCTTTAATTTAAAAAAAAATTGAGGCTGGATTGAAGAACATCTTGGTAGACTGGAAAGGTTGAGAAATATTGGATTAAGTGACTAACAAAACGATCTTTGTGATCAAACTACCATTTCTGTGGTTGATTTATGTTCAGAACTGGCTTAAGGTCTAAATTTTATTTTAAAGAAGAAAAAGTGACCCAGCTGTTATTGTAAATCTTTAATCTTAGCCACTGACAGTGAGCTCCTATCCATTCCTTATTTCTTGCAACCACATGTTTGTTTTGCACAAAAATCAATCAGGCTGCCAGTAAGAAATTTGTCACATATATTTCTCACTCTAGGATCATCTTCCACTGTAAATTTCATTATAATCTGTCTCAAAACATTTTTAGGCATTGAAACATCAGGATCTAAGGTAATATAGTCTGGAAACCTCTGCATCAATTTTGAAGAAATGTGATCACGGCTTTTTTTCTTAAGTAATGATCGAACTTTTCTATAATGTTTTTTCTCTTTTCTGGTGGAAAACAAGAAAAATATGGACAAATTTGGAAGGCTGTAAGTCTCAAAGTCTTTTATTGATTTCTGTGAAATTTGATATGCTTCCTCCACCTCGAATGTTCAAAACTTTCTTCACTCTTACAAAAAAAAAACACATTACAAAAATAACTAGTCATTCTTTTTTCCTGGGCTTGTTAATGAAAAGCTAGGTTTCATTCTTCTTCCCCCTGCCCCAAATCACACTACATTTGCCACAACTGAAGCAGGAATCAGAGCTACAATGCTTTACTCACTCTGAGCTATTTTGATGGGCTACTTTGGTTACTTTGTAAGTGAGCTTACACTGCCTACTTAACTCAACCCACTTGAGTCACTTGGGAAAGTGATGGGCAACATATAAATTTAATATCTACCTATCTCATTTTTCTGCTTATGACTATAATTTTGTTGCTGGTATACTTACAATTTATATTTTTTTATTTGGTTTCCTAGTGTGATTTTTGTTGATTACTTATTTAGTATTCTATAACTATCACTAAGTGTTGTCTCCTATGATTCATGATGAGTGTATTTATGATGACTATAATCATGGCTTATCACTTATAGCTTTTATGCACACTGAGAGCTTATGCACCTCACTTGGCCAATAAAGAGTTCTATTCTATTCTGTTCTATTCTATTCTGTTCTATTCTATTCTATTCTATTCTATTCTGTTCCTATTCCTATTCTTTTCCATGCTATGCTTTGCTTAGCTTTGCTTTGCTTTGCTTTGCTTTGTTTTGCTACGCTATGCTGTACTATCGATCTGTCTGTCTCTCTAGCTATCGATCTGTACAAAAATTTGAAGAGATAGTCAGGGACATCCCCGGACAGAGGAAGTGATCAAAATGTCAATATAGTGAATGTGACCACGTGATCTCCTTTTTATGCATATGAATGACTTTGTACAATATCATGAAATTTCAATAGCATGTTTCGGCTCTCCCACTCCTACTTGGTTCCTTAGTCCACAGATTCTCCATCAGATCATGACTACAGACCTGAAATAGAGACATCTGTTTATGGGGAAAAATCGTGTCACAGCTAGACAGGACAATAAATTATAGAGATATCACTTTGAGACAAAAGATACCTACTATCTAGGCCACAGTTTATCCAGTTGTAACATATAGCTACAGAGAAACAGTAGGACAAATACACAAATTCAGGCATGGTAATGTTTGAAGAAGAGAAGGGACATGGTGGCTCAGTGGATAAGATGCTGAGCTTGTCAATCAGGAAGGTCGGCAGTTTGACAGTTCAAATCCCTGGCGTCGTGTAATAGAGTGAGCTCCCATTATTTGTCCCAGCTTCTGCCAATCTAGCAGTTCAAAAGCATGTAAAATACAAGTAGAAAAATAGGGACCACTTTGGTGGGAAGGGAACAGCACTCCATGCACCTTCGGTGTTTAGTCATGCCAGCCACATGACCATGGAGACATCTTTGGACAACCCTGGCTCTTTGGTTTTGTAATGGAAATGAGCACTGCCCCCTAGAGCTGGAAATGAGTAGCATGTATGTGTGAGGGGAATCTTTATCTTTTAAGCCCATGTACCACTGCACCAACGGATGCAAAGAGGATGTAAAATGGACAAAAAAGCTTGCCATCCATTGTACTTATTGCATACGTGTTTCATACATTGCATACATGTACTTATTGCATACGTATGAAACAAAAACTTTTTGAGCGGATGAACTTTCTGCCGCGTACAATGTACATCTGCGACACATACGGGCAACAAACATTCTATGTCCGTTGTCATCCGTTACACGTCCGCTGTATCCTCTCAGCATCCTCTGGCCATCCCCTCAACTCACATCCGCTTCAGCTGAAAGCGG
This sequence comes from Laticauda laticaudata, assembly GCA_004320025.1. Classification (NCBI taxonomy): domain Eukaryota; kingdom Metazoa; phylum Chordata; class Lepidosauria; order Squamata; family Elapidae; genus Laticauda; species Laticauda laticaudata. Next base: position 19,683 of record BHFT01021366.1, read on the forward strand.
AAAGAGGGAGGAAGAGAAAGGTACACGGAACGTCCACACAGTGTTAGTAGCACGGAAATAGAAAGGATGTAAGTGGATGCATCTCATATATAAAGCATTAAAATATACAAAACGTTTGTATATGGGACGTATCTCGGATATTTAGGATGTCTGGAGGATGCCAAAAGTATGTGGAAGGACACCTAGCAGAAAACCGATATTTCCTATAAAAAGGGGGAGGAAATCACCTGGATCTCACTGTCAGTCCAGCAGCCCTGGTGTACAGACCTCTTCAGCC
>BHFT01021367.1:0-12368 GCA_004320025.1 Laticauda laticaudata
TGGCAATGTCGGATGCCCTGTGCAGCCAAGTATTGCTCAAAAGTAAAGCGGTAAACTGGGGCCCTTGTCCTAGACTACTACAATCTGGCAGTCCATGTATATGGCAAAAAATTTGTTTAAACTGTTTTAATGAACGTGCTTCCCGTAAGTAGTGGACGGCCATAAAAAGGATAACCTCTAACCAGTTCAAGTTAGGCTATTCAATCGATTACAAAAATCAGGTGATTCCGCTTTTGTTGTCCAGCAAAGATCAATATGCAGTGCATTGACCATGGGTCCTCTGGACGTTTTCCCCATTCCATTGACTTGAAGTGCCAAGATTGGGCGGGAAAGGGGGGTAAGGCATTGATTTTGGAATCATGCGCATTGTTGACCACCCATCCGTTCAATGTCTTTGTTACCAGCCCTGGCCACCGAATGTAACTCCTGGCCTGGCTTTCAAATATTTACTAGTATGCCCAGGTGATAAATGCAACATGCACAAACACTTCTATCCTAGTAACTTATTTAGGGATACACCCATGATCTCCCACACAGATAATAACAGCACTTTATTCAATAAGACAAGATTCAAGTCCGTCGGTTGCGAAAAGGTTTAAAGTACTCACCTCTAATTCTCGTTCCGGCCAGCCCTTACCTACCCAATGCAGGATTTCGAGCTAAGTATCAGAGGATCTCACGGTATTTTAAGCTAAGTTTAGCATGCGATTAGGGCAGATTGCATGAATATGCGAGATATTGGCAAAGACTTGATGGACGAGGAGACTGGTGGGAGCGTGGGTCGCCTTTCCATGTCGGAAGGCAGGCGAGGGAATGGCTCAAGGCAATTTGCATGAGAGTGAATGGTCTTTCCTTGGCCAATGGAAATGAGTGTGTAATTGTATGCCAGTAGAGGAATTCTGACTACCTCGTCATTCTTAGGACGACAGAATATTCGAGGTTGGTATTGTTTCTTGACAATAGAGCCGCCTAGCAGAAGGTTGTGAGTACCAGTATAATAATTGAAATGATAGTCCTACGCATATATAGAGTATTCGTGAGAATCTTTTGAACACCGCAATGATTGCAAAGGGCATCTCGGATCGAGATTGGCTAATAGTTATCCATTACAGATATTTAATGGACAAGTGATTTGGAAAATAGAAGGCGGATTAGGTAGCCTCTCTGCTGCCTGGTAGCTTGTGAACCAGGATGGCGCTGATTCCAAAAGGCAGATACATCACTGGTGATCGTAATGACAAAGTGTTGTTGTACTGAATCAAAATGGTGTTAAAAGGTAATAAGTCCTTAATGATTGTCTGGAATGCTGTCTTGTTCCGGTGGCCCCATTTTCAGACATTTTTTTTTATCTAAAGTCGATGTAAAGGTTCTGCTGTACGGTTGCTTTTATTGGCTGGAAGACAATTGTAAGAAATTAATAAGACACTAAGAATGCTTGTAAGTCAGTTTTGTTCTTAGGTCTATAGGTGCAATCTTTGATTGCCTAATATTTCTTTGCAGTGGGGTGTATCCATTGCTCATCTAATAAGGTAGCCTAAAAAATTCGACCACATATCTGTGCTAGTTATACATTTTTCTCTTTTTGGCTTTAGCCCTGCTTCTCTGAATCTTCACAAAACTTCTTTAGTCTACTTTCTAATTGTTGTGCATTTTTTGCTGATACTAATACATCATCAAAATAAGGGGACGACTCCTTTGATTCCATTTAGAAGGCCTCCATGAGGCTTTGGAAGATGCCGGGGCCAACGCTAACGCCAAATTGAAGTTGGTTGCACTTGAATGCCCCTCTGTGCGTGACTAATAGTCTGTGCCTCTGCAGTCTTGAAGGTGAAACTGGTAGCTGTTGATACGCTTATACGAGATCAAGTTTTGCAAAAATATTTTCCTCCCCCTAATGAGTGCAATAGGTGTTGCACTACCCGGGTACTGGGTACGCACTTTGTTGGAGTGCATGATTAGGGTTGCCTTATAGTCACTACAGATGCACACTGACCATCTGTTTGACAGGAGTCACGATGGGTGGTGTTTTCCACCTGACATGGTCCGATTGGCTCTAAAACACCCTTGTGCAATGAGTTTGTTAAGCTGCTCATACTATTTTATTGGCTTAAGGCAAAGGAATGCGTCTGGCTTTTGAGCCTGATGGGAGCTACTTGGGTCTTAGGCTGAATGATATTGGGGTCCCCTTGTACTTGCCTAGGGTCCCGTCGAATACATCCCGGAACTCTTCTAGCAGGCTCCTTCTTTCCCAGTTTCGCGCAACGATGCTGTGCTCCCGGTGCACTCCGATTCCCAGAGGCATGAATCAATTCGATTCCCAGCAGGCTAAGGCAATCACGGTTGACAATTGGTCAGAGGCAGCACTTCAGGCATGGTTTTTAATTCTACTAGGAAATGTCCAGGCCCACTTACCAGGATTTCGGTTTATCCCTGGGAGTCTTTTAATATATCAATTTTTTGCTGTTCTCCTTTGCTTGATGTCTGTATCAGGTTTCGCGATAGTGTTTCCAAGATACCATTGAACAGGTATGATCCAGAGTCTACTTCCATCTCACAAGGCTTTCCTTCGATTTTCAACATTTATGCCGGACCTTTTTTTGCATTTGCTTCCCTGGCAATGTCCAATGGTTATTGTTTGGATGTGTTTCTTTTCTGTTGTGCTTGTTCACTGGTTTTTGCTCTCTTCAGCTCCATACGCCTTTCTAGTCTTTCCTGTCTGTTTCACTTCTGGGGGGTGGGGAGGGTGTGGGGAGGTGCTGCCACGTCTTTTTGGACTATAGATACTTTTTGTTCGGACAGACCCTTGCAATGTATGCCCCCCATTTTTCACAACATCTGCAAATGGCCTCTAAGAATCTGCATTCTGAAACACAGGTTATTTCCTGCCACATCCAGCACATCTGGAAATTCTCACCCTAGCTTCTTCCTTTCTTCCTGCTCATTTTCTTTCCAAACTGAAGCCGTGTAATGTCTTCATTGTCGATCATCAGTGTCACTTGGGGAGTCAAGATCTTTCATGGTGGACTGTCGCTGTGGTTGTTTCTTTGCTTCTTTCCACCCTCATTTCTCTGGGGTTGATTCGGCGGATCTGGAATGGAGTTCATGTCTGGCGCATGAGTGCTCGGGTATTTCTTGGCTGCTTCAGTGCGGTGGCTTCTGCGATGGCCTCAGCCACTGTGATATTTCGGTCTGTTTAGCAGCTTGCTTTGGAGTGTAGCATCCTTCAATCTGAGGACCACAAGGTCTTCTCCAATGGCGCTCAATCCATGTTCTGGAACTCGCAAGGCTCCTCCGATGTGCCTTAGGGATCTGCTACGAATATTCCTCGATGCTCTGCGTCTTTCCTGTTGCGTCGATCGTTTATAAAATTTGTGCCTTTTGATCAGGTTGGAGACCACAGGCATGTAATGGGTCGCCGTACGTAGCATTCTGTTCAGTTCAGGCCATGCCATCTGCTTAACGACTCTCGGTTTAGCTAGCGCCTTGGCCATTTTGAACACAGCTGGCCCACAGTGTGTGAGGAATACAGCTCTCTTCCTCTGGTCAGTTATCTCCTGTAGATCATTGTTTTCTAAGAACATCAGAAAGCGGTCAATGTATGACTCCCAATCTTCTTCGGCTGGGTTGAATGGTGCGGGCAGCGCATTGTTACCGGCCATCTTGGTTGCTCAGTTCTGGTTGCTGTGTGCTTCGGTCTCACTCTTCTAGGATGATCCCATCCTTGTCGCCAGTGTTCCATTTAGAAATAAGGTGCACGAGACCAGGTTCCAACAAACAGCTCTTTATTAAAACACTATTGTAATTTGTAACGGAACATTTACCCAAGCTGCGGCAGCCCTTCTTATAGTGGCTTGCTTGTGGCTTGTGGCCAATGACAGTTGTTCAAGTGTTCCCGCCATCAGACAGGCCAATCGGAATGGCGCTTAACTGACCAACCCGAGAACAGCCTATTCGGCCAATAAGTTTAAGATATTTGGAGTCTACCAAGTTCTATACACAACAGTGTAGGTTTTCCTGCTTGTGCGGGGGGCTGGACTACAAAATCTCCAAGATCCCTTCCTGCTCTATTCTATTCTTTTTTATAAGGAAATTGTGGTAGAAATACTGGGGGAAAGTGACCCTGTATAATTACTCATTTTAAGGGAACCTACAGCCAACAAGTGTAGTCAAGTTTGTATTTTAGTTTTCAAAAGGGATTTTAAATAAGTTGGGGCAATGGGAAGTTAAGGTGTCGTGACAGAAGAAACTATTGAGACAAGGAATTCAAGATGTGTGGAGTTCCTAAAAAAAGAATGTAGTGAAAACAAAGCTGGTTGGAGAAAAATAAACAGGAGAAGCCTAGGTTTACATAAAGTGCTTGGTAAAATTTGGAAATCAATAAAAGGAAACATAAGTGAAAACAGACAAGTTACCAATTTTAAAAAGGCTTAAAAATGAAAACCATAGACAACATATTTTTTAACATGCAACATCATCCTTAGCAGAATGTGGGGATGCCATAATAAAGTAGTTCGGACAATGACAGTGAAGGAGCGACTCTATCAGTCAAATTCCACTTCATAATAAGCAACATATTATTACAACCATATGATTTCACAGCATACAAACCAACTAAACTGCTACAACACAGTTTAAGGAAACCAACTGTGAGAATCCTAGATCAAGCTAAATTCAAAAATTCTAGAGGGTTAGGATGTTAGAATAAATGTTAGGATAAACATTTACACACATTTCAAAAGAGACACAAAAAGTTAATGTAACAAAAAGACCAGAACATATTGTGTCAAAAATCAACCACTGGACGAGCAAAGATTAACACAAGGCAACCATATCCTACTCAAATAACTATGAAGGAGAAAACCACAGCAAATGTAACCCCTTTAGTTATCAGGAAACCGTATTTTCAGTTCTGATGATATCAAATTTCCGACTATGCCATTGTTTCTAAATCAATTGCAACTAAGCCTAATCAAAAGTAATTTCCAGCAGCTAAGCGCAGAGGAAAACACATTGTTGAGAAAAATGGAGTAAAATCCAATTGATATGACAGCCTCATGAAATTCAACCTTTCTTTTCAAATCACAACACAGTATATCATCTTATAACAGCTGGTATATATGCCAGCATCTGTAATTTCAAATCTCTGTGATACCATTCTGTTAGAGAACTCTTTCGAGAAATGCAGCTAGAGGAATTTTCTGAAAGTTAAAAGGTTGGCAAATAAAAGCAGTTTTGCATTATGGTAGCTTGTCATTCACTGGAAATGTAAGACAAACTGTCAGAAGGTGTAATTTACACAATTCCTTATAAAAGGTAGAAGTAGTCCTTGAGTTACAACAGTTCATTTAGTGACAATTCAAAATTAAAATATCACTGAAAAAAGTAACATGACCATTTTTCACACTTACAATCATTGCAGCACGGTCACGTGATCAAAATTCAGATACTTGGCAACTGATTCATATTTGTGATGGTTGCAGTGTCCTGGAGTCATGTGATCATCTTTTGCAACCTTCTGACAAGCAAAGTCAATGGGGAAGCCAGATTCACTTAACAACCACGTTACTAACTTAAAAACTGCAGTCATTCACTTAACAACTATGTCAAGAAGGGACATAAAATGCAAAGCTCACTTGCATGTCTCATTTAGTAACATAAATTTTGGGCTCAATTTTGATCATAAACTGAAGACTATCTGTATACTTTTTTGATGTATAACATTGCCCAGTATACCTACTCATTTATGGACAAAAAGATTAATTGCAAGCTCCTTTTTGTCCACCAAAGCTTTTTGCCTACCAGTGAGGTTCATGTACAAATTAATTAGGTCTATTTACTTGGGCTGTTTGCTTTTTTCCCCTGCCAAATAGGCTAGGCAGCAATTATTGATTGATGGTTTATGTTTACTGCTGCAATTCTGTGTACCCACACATGAATCACAAAACATCACACCAATCAGTTACATCCACAGCAAGCAAAAAATTTATGGAGATGAAATTTTAGCACCAGTGGTGGGCAGAAGAGGAATAAGGTCATAACTGCAGTTATTTCTAAGAGCAAATCCATCATGAAATACACTTCCACAGGGTTTTCCTCCCTGTAGATACAAGACTGAAAGCATTTCCATTAATTCCTTTGCAGATGTATCATTACATGTACAAGATGCTTCGACTTTGAAACATGAGTATGCAAGTTCACCTTTTAACATCACCCCCACAACTCCTGTATTGCTACCTGCTCATAGAAGGATGTTCGTGGGGGGCATGAGCAAAGAATGTTAGGAATGTATGTCAAGAGTGTATATTTCCTGGAGGGTCACACAAGGCATGAAGATCATCACAACTGCCTGGCTAAAGCAAGCAGACATCTCTATTGAGCAGTAACAATATAGGTAGATGCTGGAGGCAAGGGAATATTTAGCAATAGCAGCAAAGGCATCATTTCAAACTGTGAAGGCAATGGTTTTCCAAGTTACACTCCATAGAAGCAAAAAGTTAACTTTGAAGAAGAACAGAAAAGATACTGATGCCTTTGAATTTTGATGTTGGAAGAACCACTGAAGAATACAATAGATAACTCCAAACAAAAAGAAGCAAACAAGTCATCGAATAAATCAGTTCAGAGAGCTCACTTGAGACACAAATGGCCAGACTTAAATTGTCATATTTTGGATATATTTTATGAAGGCCTAGCTCTCTGGAAAAGTTTATAATCCTGGGAAATATGATATGTGTTGTTTTAGTAGTATAGTATTTGGTTTGCTTGTCCTAGGATACTTCATAGATCATCAATACTGATTATACCTGAATTATAATTGATATGTATTTCTTATTATTTTTTCTGTTCTTGCTTGGAACTGGAGTGTGACCAGATAGTTAGCTTTTTGTTAGCTCTGTTGAATGTTGACATTGATTAATTGCTAGCTTAGTGGTCTTGCAATAATGTGGATCTGTTCCTGTATCTTCTCATGAACATAAGTATGGATATTGTATCCTAAAAATAAAGAGTGCTAATAAATAAGAACCTCAAGTGAAGATGGATAATGGGTTGAGGCTAAGAAGGCACGAATAGTTGGAAATCCAAATTGCAGCATCCTTCTCTGGCAATCATAGAGATTCCCTTAAAGGAACCAACCTCAAGCTGAATTGAATAGTCCAATCCAGAACAGTAGAAAAGCTATGACAAAGATGTTCCAGAATCCATCACACACATTGCTTTGAAGGCAATGAGAACTTAAAGAGCCAGGTCACAGATGTCTGGCAGAGTGCCTTTACCATCTATCTCATGTTTTGGGCAAAGCCTGGCTCACTTAAAATGACAAATCACTTTGAAGATATAATATGATTTTGTTAGGGATGCAGGGTACACTAACCTTCCAACAATGCATTGATAGCCTGCTGGGCAGTCCTTAACAAAAGTAGAACCATAGTTTATACACTCTTGACCTATTACTTTGGAAAGGTGAGGCAAAGAAAAAGGTAGAGTAAAATATAGCATGATGTTGGAATGTTTTTGATAAACTCATCTGGGTGATCTTGTTATCAATTCCTTTCTAGCAGGTCAGTATGCAAGTTAAAGCCCATGTCACATCGCCCAACGGATGCAAAAAGGACACAATGGACAAGCAAAATGTTCCATCCGTTGTTATCCGCTCTCAAAAGGGGCAAAAATTTGCATAACGGAGCAGATAACATGCGGACGCGGGGAGGACGCAGAGCGATGCGAGCGGCCACGGAACGGAAAGCCCAGCGAATAGAAGTGGATGGAGTGGGGATGCGCATCTGCAGGGCTTCCGGGGGGCCTCAGCAAAGCGGACACGGAACGGATATAGCGGAGCAGAGCGGATGCACAGCGGATGAAGTGGATGCACAGCGGATTGCACAGCGGAAGCCTAATGGATGCCCTGGCGTTAATTGTGCATTGCGGGGAGGGTGCATTGCGTCAGCCCCGCGGATGAAACGGAAGCAGCACGCTCGGAAGCAGGGTTGCCATCGAGGAAAGACCTGCTGCCGACGGATTGGCTGCTTGTCTGCCCTGCCTGCATGTCTGCCTGCGCAGCTTGCTCCGCCTGCTGCCAGCCTGCCTGCCAGCCTGCCTGCCAGCCTTCGCTGTCTGCCTGCCTGCCAGCCTTGCTGCAGCCTGCCTGCAAGCCTTGCCTGCCAGCCTTGGTGCCTGCCTCCCTGCCAGCTTCCTGCCACCATTGGTTCCTGCCAGCCTCCCTGCAGCACCACATCCACACCGAATCATCGCACAGCACGAGCCAGGCACCTAGCAAAGCCAGCAGCTCCCATCTGCTGCGCAGCCTGGGCAAGAGAGACAGGCTACCATCCCGCCCCTGGCCCTCACTCTGGTTCTGCTGGGGCTTCTGCAGCAGCGGGCTCACTCTTCTGGGGCTGGGCTTCTGCTGCTTCTGCTTCTGGAGGAGCTGATGACTCCAGGCACCAGCCACCTCCACAGCACCTGGACCCCTTCACCCTGAGACTGAGCGACCAGAGGATAGTCCAGAAACTCATGTTTGTTTTATAGTTCTTGTTAATAAAGTCTATTTTTGATTCATACACTTGCTTCATTTCTTTTTTTATAAAGTCTTGGTGGAAATTTTTAGAAATGGTTTAAGCCTTTGCATGCTTGTGGAATGGATAAGGATAGCAGTGGGATGGGCAGGATACTTTGGGATCGGGTATTAGCTGTGGGATAGATAAACCTCCAGTGCAAGCAATAGTGGGACTGTATGGTCCACCCTCCCAGCTGCCACACCTTTGGCCCTTTATTATCAATAATAATGTAATATATAATCCAAACATGTCAACACAAACACAACTCTTTATTAAACGCCTTGTTCATTGTAGGCCCACCCAACATTACATGGCCCAAATCTCATCCATGGGATGGAGACAGGCTGAAGAAGCATCCATTAAGCATCTATCATCCTGTCTTTGCCACTCCACCGCTCCAGCTGGGGAGTTGCACCAGCGTCTCGGAGGTTGCGCTGCTTCTTCCCTTCACGTGAGGCTCTGTTGGAGCCTTGCACATCCTCAGTGTCTGTCAGGTTTCGCCCTTGCCTCCATTCCCACAGGCTCCATGTCCCCATTGCCTTGCTGGAGGTCCACGAGCCTGTCCTATAACACTGGGTAGTGGGTGCGCATGAGATTGTGCAGGAGTGCAGCAAGATTCCATGATGCTCCTCACGGTCTCTCGGCTATGCTGCATGTGGTGGAGAAGTACCTTGGAACCTGTTGGCGAGGATGCCAAAGGCGTTCCCACCACCCGCCTTGCCCTGGACAGCCTGTAGTTGAAGATCCTCTCTTTCCAGGTGGGCCGTCTGGAGGGTAGGCTTCATGTGGTAGGTTGTGAGGGAGAAGGCGTTATACACCCACAATGTAGTAGGGCACATCTTGCATGTCGTTAGCAGCGGGTGCTGGATCTGGGAAGCCCACGATGAGATTGCGTTCCAGCCCCTCCTTGAGGACACTGGCGTTGTATACCTGGGCATGCTGAACATGGGCCATTGCCTGAAGCATCGATGTACATGAACTTGTAGTCAGCATCAACCATGCGAAGAGGACGATTCTGAAGAAGCCCTTGGAGTTGAAATAAGTGGAGCCTGAGTTGGTTGTGGAGATTTGCAGGCCACGTGCTTGCCATCGATGGCTCCAACGGTGGTGGGGAAGTTCCACTTCTGATACCACTGCTCTGCAAACTTTCTTTCCATCCTTCTTCAGTGGAGAGGGTACTGGAGGAGCTCTCTCCTTGTATTCTTCGATGATGGCCTGCACCACTTCCCTGACCACAATGCTGATGGTGTTGGATGGCACCCTCCAGCCGTAACTACATGCTCCTGTAGGTGGTCCCGGAGGCCAGGTGGCCCAAGAGTGAGTGCACCTTGAGCCCAGGTTCCAGAGCTGGCGCGGCAATCTGGTGCTCTGCGTTGGTCAACCTGGGTGTCAGGCGCTGCACAACTCATCACAACATGGCTGGGGCATCCTCATGTAGTTCTGTGGAACGCCCGAGTGTCTTTCGTTCCTGAGTCCCACCATCAGCTTGCTGTACAGTCCGTCCTCTGCCTCTTCTGGCGAACTCATCTTCGGACCCAGACTCTTTTTGGCTGCCTCTTTTCTTTCTCCGCAGTAGAGTTCACAGAGCCTGCAGATGGCTTCGCACTGTTGCAGAAGGATGGTGGCTGCCGAAAGGACTTTGGTTACAATCCACGGTCGACATGACTGGATGCTGTGGAAGAGGAAGAGTCAGATGAAGGCTGCAGAGGTCTGCAAAACTGGGCTGCTGGTCTGAAAGTGAGATGCAGATGAGTTGCTCCCCCTTTTTATTAGGAAATATAGGTTTTCCGCTAGGCATCCTCTCCGGGATCCTCTAGGCATCCTGTAGACATCTTAAATATCCGAGATAGGCCCCTCTGCGAAGTTTTATCCATTTAAACACGCTTCTGTTTCCGTGCTGTATTGTTCTGTGTCTTTCCGCTTCCTCCCTGCATCCGGGCGGATGCGAGTTGCGCGGATGTGTAGCGGATGCCTAGCGGATATAGCGGATGCATAGCGAATGCATACGGGTAATGAAACGATACACGTTTTCCCACGTCAAAAAGTTTTGGGCAGTTCAAAACTTTTGGAGCAATTGAAATCGTCCATAAAATCGTGGGGCTCGGGATCAGCCGCTGGCTACGCGATAGACTGGACGGATAGAGAGGAAGCCAAATGGAGGCAGTGAGTACATCGCGTTTTCCAACGGATGGCAAGCTTTTTTGTCTCTTTTACATCCTCTTTGCATCCATTGGTTCGGTGAGACATGGGCTTAAACTGTTGATGAAATATGATCAGTAACTATAATCAATTTAATTTTTGGATCACGGGTTCTTGACCTTGTCACAACCCAGAACTTATGAATGTTTTATTGCAAGGGCATTTTAAGCGGTGTACATGTATGGGGGAGGTATCCCATAGGTTTGGTAGTGAATGCAGCTCATGTGTATATGTAGAGGTAGCTTTTACCATGCTCCTGACTCTCAACTTAGCCTCTCAACTGAACATCCAGCTCTTCTGTGATTGCTCTTACTGCATCTGTCTGTCCCAAAGAGACTGAAAACCCCAGATACATATGGCAGAGTGGCCTTCTGAATTTTGTATCTACAGTAAGGTATTCTTATGCTAGTATCATTTTGTGCTCTTGTTTATTTCTTGTAAGCTGTATGCCCATCAGGTAAATGTTGCACCAGTATGTGTTAGTATATTACTTGAATATATTATTGACTTTCATCTTGCTGTGCATACATCATCTCCTTGTTAATGACTGAAACCTGTTTTAGCAACTTTGACATTAAGCAAAATGGTTGCTAAGTGAAGGGGAGAGAGAGGGAGGGAGGGAGAGAGAGGCAGAGAGAGACAGAAGGACAGATACTCTACAAAGATCACTGGTTGCTGCTATCTTATTCAATTTTGGGGGGTATGGTGTCCTGTGCCTGATCTGTTCCCCCTTCCCCCAATCCCATTTTTTTTGAGGGTACAGAAGAATTCTTTAAAGAATCTATCTCTTACTGAGCTGCTTTTCTCTACAGCCCTAAAAAGTGCTAAGTGGTGTTTTACAAACTCACCTTCTTGACCTTAATTTATTGATTAGAAACTTCCCAGGATTTGCAGCTGAAGCTGACCAGACTTTAATCAGTTTCATGTTGACTGGTGTAAATGTGTAGATTGGTCAAAAATAATATTTGTGTTATGTTTTATTATTGTCCTATTTGCAAATAGTCACTAAACAAGGCAATTGCAAAGGAGAAGTGGCTATATCTACACCATAGCTTTTCAAATGATTGACTTTTTGCTTTTTTAATGAAATATTTGTACAGGGTTGAAAAACCTACAACCTATAGGGATTTTAGAAGCTAGAGACACCGAGAAAAGTGTATCTATTTTAAAGAATGAGCTGCAGGGTGGGATTCTACTGGTTCTGTCCACCTCTGTAGAACCTGTTGATCTGAAGAATAGCAAATAGAAAGCATACACAGAACGAGTTCTATGTCTGCTGCTCTTTTGGCCCACCCACCTGCCTCGGCTCTTACCTGACCTTTATTTCCTGCTTTTTCAACCGCAGCTGCTTTGCGCAACACAGCTACAATTGAAAAAGCAGGAAAAAAGTACCTTTTCAACTGCTGCGCACCTGCACACAGCGCTACTCAGTTGTCCAGACAGCTACCTGATGATGATATATATGCACATGTAAAGCCCCTGTCACACTGTACCAATGGATGGAAAGAGGATGTAAAACAGAAAAACACTTGCCATCTGTTGGTTAATGCGATGCTTCCGTTTTGTACTCACTGCGTCCGTTTTTCTTCCTCTCTATCCGTCCAGCATCTGTCG